>JANIWG010000158.1:0-26215 GCA_030705025.1 Myxozyma udenii
TTTTTTTTTTTTTTTTTTTTTTTTTTTTTTTTTTTTTTTTTTTTTTTTTTTTTTTTTTTTTTTTTTTTTTTTTTTTTTTTTTTTTTTTTTTTTTTTTTTTTTTTTTTTTTTTTCCTGTGCCGAATTTGACACACGCTTTTCTTCGTACAAGAAACAGCAGTCATTCATTTATGTGAGTAAGCAAGTTATGTATATAGTAAACAAGCAACACAATCCTCTCTATTCAAACTACAAAAATACAGATTACATCTTATTCTCCAACTGGCGCGACTCCTTAAGCGCAACCAACTTCGCAACAGCCTCATCAAGAGGAATCATCTCACCCTTTGCCTGGGACGCCTGGTCATCACGGTTACGAACATTAACACCACGCGCAGTGAGCTCCTGCTCTCCCACAATGAAAATGAAGTTGTACTGCTGAAGCTGGCCATTCCGGACCTTCTTCATCAGGGTGTTGGGACCAAGATCAGTGTCTGCGTACATGCCCGCGTCAAAGAGAGTCTTGCGGACTTCCTCGGCGTAGTCGTTGTATTTAACACCAACGGGGATGACAAGAACTTGACGGGGTGACAGCCAGAATGGCCATTTACCGCCAAAGTGTTCGGTAAGAATAGCGGTCATACGCTCAACACTACCCAGGATAGCACGGTGAATCATCACAGGACGGGCATACTGTGCCTTCTCAGAGCTGTTGACGCCAACCTCCTCCTCACCAGCAGTGGTGGTCGCAACGTGATATTCAAGATCGAATCGCTCGGGAAGCTGGTAGTCGAGCTGGATAGTGGCACACTGGAACTGACGACCAAGAGCATCCGAAATGGTGATGTCGATCTTGGGTCCGTAGAACGCACCATCACCTGGGTTCTCCTCCCATGGCGCGCCAAATTGGTCAAGCGCAGAGCTGAGCTTCTTCTCCGCATCGTTCCATGTCTCAAGCTTGCCAAGGTACTTCTCGGGCCGTGTGGACAGCTCAAGACGGAAAGTGAAACCAAAGATACCGTAAACGTGCTTAAGGAAGTCAAACACACCCATAATCTCTTGCTCGATCTGGTCCTGGGTGCAGAAAATATGTGTGTCATCCTGCTGGAACCGGCGAACACGCGTCAAACCGGTCAAAGCACCAGATGCCTCATTACGATGGAGAACACCAAAGTCAGCCATTCTCCATGGCAGCTCACGGTACGAGCGCTCGCGCGACTTGAAGATCAAGCAGTGACTCGGGCAGTTCATGGGCTTAAGAGCAAAAGTCTCCTTCTCAACGCCAATTGAGAACATGTCATCCTTGTAATGCTGCCAATGACCGGAAGTCTCCCACAATTTCGAGTTGAACATGTTGGGAGTAATGACCTCTTCGTATCCCCGCTGGCGGTACTCCGAGCGCATCAGCTCCAAAAGACTGTTGTAGATGCGGGTTCCGTGAGGCAGCCAAAAGCAGCTACCAGGCGACAGCTCGTGGAAAAAAAACAGATCCTGCTCCCGACCAATCTTGCGGTGATCGCGCTTGGCGGCCTCCTCCAAAAACTTGATGTACTCGGTCATCTGCTTTGAGTCAGGGAAACTGACACCGTAAATTCGCTGAAGCGAGTCATTCTCAGCGTTACCAAGGAAGTAAGAAGACGAGTTCTTAAGAACCTTAAACGCCTTCACACGTCCAGTGTTGGGAACGTGAGGACCAACGCACAGATCGATCAGCGGGCCGCATCGGTAGACGGTGGTTGAGGTGCCGTCGGGAATCTTTGAGTTGATGATTGTCTGCTTGTACTTGTTGTGGCTGAACATCTTAAGCAGATTCTCCTTGCTCACAACGAGGCGCTCAAAGCGTTGACGCTCCTTGATTGCGCTCTTGGCGATAGTCTCGAGAGCCGAGAAGTCAGCCTGTGTGACGGCACGTTCGCCGTCAATTGACATCTCGTAGAAAAAGCCGTCTTCAGTAGGAGGACCGACGCAGAGATGGCAGCCGTAGTGTCGTTCACTAGCCTCGCCGAGAATATGGGCGCTAGAATGCCAGAAGACGCGTTTTCCTTCGGGAGTGTCAAAGTCAAAAAACTCCAGAGTGGCATCCTCCTCAATAGGACGCTCCAAATCCCAAAGGATGTTGTTGACCTTTGCAATAATGATGCGCTCAGAAAGAGACTTGCTGATTTCACGAGCAATGGCCATGGGGGTGGTTTCCCAGGCAGTACCGATCTTGGTAGATCCATCCTTCAGAGTGATCGTGATTTCAACACGCGGCTTGCCTAATGAATTGTTACTATCCCGCCCAGCTTAGAATCTGTATAGAATACGTACTAGCAGCCTCCTCATCCTGAAGTTTCTTGAGCTCCTCAAAGAGCTGAATACGATACGGGATGAATTCCGGCGCAGGTGTGATCTGAAAGAACGGTGTCAATTACACCAACTTCACAGCAGCTACCACGATATACACACCTCAAGAGGGAACGCACCCTCCTCCGCGGGCTTCTTTGCCTTCTTTGCCTTTGGCGCCTTCGCCTTCTTCTCAGCAGGAGCAGGAGCAGCAGCGGCTTCTGCCGCACCACCGACGGTCACTTCCGCGAGTTTATCCGCGACCTTTGCGACGCCTTCCACGACAGAGTCCATGATTAAACAAGCAATTCAATCGAGTACAGATCGCAGCCGCTGTTGGAAACCGGCAACAGATCTATATGACGAAGAAGAGAATCGAGATGGGGTTCGCGATTTTTTTCGTAGAGGAGTCACTTTTGGGATTTTTGGCTCTTTGTCGTGGGGGACGAACCTAACCCTCGTGGAATACTCGCGATCGGATCCCGGCCGAGTTTCAGCAATTTACAGCAAACTCAACTGCAATCGATCATACTGTAGGCCCGGAATTCTAGTAGTAAAATGCTGTAGTTTTCTTGAGCTTAACAAACAAAAAATGTACGGTTGCAAGCGAGTAGTTAGGACAAGTGACCGGCATACTTTCGTGCTTAGTCAATGCTGTCTAAGAGCATACAGTACCAGAGCCTCCTGTTCTGCTTACATTGTCAGACGCGTCTCGGACGCGACTTCGCTCCGACCCGTCTCCACAAAACTTCAGCACTTCCGCACTCCAGGCGCGTCGATAGTCTCCACGGCCAGCATCTCCAACATACTTGCATTTTTACTCAGCATACTGCATTACACATCTACTTGTGTTGACTTTGTTTTTTCATTCATTCCATTGCAAAAACGGCAAGCATACGACACGCGTTGCGCCAAAGGGGACGCGTTTTTTTCAGACATTTACGCGACTTAAACCGCGTTTTCACGACCAGATCAACGGCACCACATCACCACACGCCTCCATTCATTATCGGCATGCGCAGCAATCTTGAGCACTAAGTGCGCCAACCGACTATCTTTCACCTGATCGAACAGAAAAAAAAAACGCGTGGAGATCAGGTGACGCGCGCAGTGAACGATGCACATTCCGCCAGCGTCGTATGTGCACGCGTTTGACGAGCTTCGCGAGCTAGCGGTATCACATACAACATGCAGACTTGTTCTTTTTGTCGCGTGTCTCGATGTCGACGCGTTGTGCGGGTCGCGAATGCTCTCGGGACTGCTAAAACGCGACCTTATCCCACACAGAACCAGCCCAGTTACTGGATATGCGGAGCTGAAGCAGAAGTATCAAGAACTGGAGGATGAGGTTACCGCAGTTGTGCTATTGGGCTGTGGAGCGCTTGTTGATCTTTCTTCGTATCTAAACAGCAACGCGCAAGTTGAGGACCCGGACGACTCTGACTCCGACGCGGATGACGAACACGAAAACGATAGTGCCCCAACACAGAAAGACGCGGATGAGCCGCAACAACCACGAGACACTACGCCACGAAGGAAGATCTACGTTTTTGATAGTCACAGGCCGTGGAACTTGCAGAACATCTTTGGGTCGGATGAAGTTGTGTGCTTTGACGACGGTGATGTAGAGCAAGGTTCGCTTGACAAGGAGCAAGAAGCATACAGTGCACTTCTGCAGCTTGGGCCGGAGGATTCTGACGATGATGAAGACGACGATGAAGACGAAGACGATTTAGATGAGGATGATAATGGCAAAACTCGCGACAAGGAAGAGTCGGAAATTGCGGATGTTGGAGACGACTCAGATATGGACGACTCGGCGTCATCACCAGGGAAACGGAAGACTCCGTCATCTTCCAGATCTCCATCACCTGCTCCACAGAGACAACGCAACCTAAAGTCACTAAACACTTTACGGCGAGAGTTACAAGCAGTGATTGGCCAGTACTACACCAAAGGAACGTCGTACTCGACGCCCGTAGCGTCACAAGTGTACACGCTTCTCTCACTTCTTGGTGATGTGAGCAACACCGATCTCTGGCTTTCAATCATTGGTACAACTGCACTTGATTCAGCAGCGCCACAACTCTACAGACAACTCTTCCCGCTTCTAAGCGATGAAGTTGCGCGTTTGAACCCGCAAGTGCATTTGACTCGATTGTCCGCAGACGACAAGGCCCTCGTGGTACAGACAGATTATCGAGTTTTCCTTCTTCGTCATTGGTCTCTTTATGAAGCGATGTTGCACTCGCCGTATGTCGCTGCGCGACTACAGCTTTGGACTGAGGACGGACGAAAAAAGTTACACAAGATGTTTGCCAAAATGGGAATATCTCTGAATCTTGCAAAGGAGAAGTGGACACACACAGATGTTTCGCTAAAGCGTGATTTGAAAGGCAAACTATCTTCCATTGCAGACGTGTACGGCATATCCGGTGTTATTCGCAAAGGTGTCGTGCGGAAGTTTGGCTACCGTGGCTTGGTGAGTGCAGGCGATGCAGTCGAAAGTATCGCCGCTCTGCTGGAATGCGGTAAAGGCAGCTTGATACTAGATAAAGAGAATGTGAACCCGTCAGCGTGGATTCAGAAGCGGAAGAGCGCCGGCGAAGCAGAGGAGCAGAATCCTGCTGCCGCTGACGAGTTGTCAAAAGAAATCTGGGTTGAGCGATTCTGGACTGCATGGGACGCACTTGATGAGTATGTTAACCTTGAACAGCTGGGAATGGTTGCTAACGAATGCAGTATCGAGCTTCTTCTTCACGGTCTCACTCGAGCGCAGCTAATACAACAGTCGGTAGTCCGACGCGCGACTGCACTATTAGAGAAGAACCAAGTTCATATTCTTCGATTTTTCCGTCTTGCGGTGCTTAAAGATGGACCTGAGTTGCACCTTTTCACAAATCCAATGACGTTGGTTCGTCTTGCATTGTGGATTGCAGAATGCAAATTCGAACAGGATGGGCGAATGTTACCAATTATTGTCGCTGCGCTTGATCGCGAGAGAGATACGTATGTTGTGATTGGACTGCCTAGTCGAATAATGCGACAGCGGAAGAAAAAGAAACCTACGCGCAAGCCTAACAAAAACGATGATGATGATGATGAAGATGATGAAGAGGAAGAAGACGACGAAGAAACAACTTGCAATTCATTTGGTATTGCGTTTCAGCAAGTTGCTCGGCAATCTAGAGCGCGAATCAAGATTGATAGCTTTGAGAGTGCGGTGGTGGAAGTGAAAAGAGAGGATTTGACTGCATTCTTGGAGAGTATGACGACGGTCGACATGAAATGAGGTGTATTGTGTCGTGAATATTGTGGATGTACTATAGTTGCTGCAGGTTCTGGTTTGTCTTTTTTTTTAATATGTTTCTGTTTGTTATTCGAGAGCATGTATATTTAGTTATTAGTTTCCATAAACTGTATCGTGCATTGAAATTAGACTGTGTACACGCGCGCGCGCGTACACAACGCCGCCCAAATGCGGCATTCCGTAAACAGTTCTTCTAACTATATAAACGACCTGCGTTTGCATCATACGACGCCGACGTGTACTTTACACAACCGTACCACATTAAGTGTCGCATTCCAACTGCTTCTACTTTTGATATTGTATTGTTTTTAATGGTAACTGCGCGTTGCAACGCGCTGATTAAGAAACTTCGAAGAACGGTGTCTGCGCAGCGATCTGACGACGGAGATGCGCCTAATGAGGAGATGATACACGCGTGCAAATTCGTGATGTACTTTGCGAAGTAAGTAATGTGATTATGAGTGAGAATTAAATGCTGATGTATCAGCTGGGATATTTACGGTCGCCAGTACTTTCCATCCAGTCTTCCGCTCACATCACTTTCCCACGTAATTTACGCGTTTGCCGATATTGACAGTAACACCGGTCGCGTGATTCTAAGTGATCAGTATGCTGACACTAACATCGTCTTTACTTCCAACGCCGAAGTTGATCCTGGTTTGGAAAGCAAGCCCACGCCTCATGTGCGCGGCAACTTTGAACAGTTTCTTCTTTTGAAGAAGAAGCATCGGCATCTGAAAGTTTTGCTGTCAATCGGCGGTGCAACGTATTCGCCAAAGTTTTCAGCAGTGGCCCAAAGTCCGAATTTGCGTGCCAATTTTGTTGCGTCTGCGGTACATTGGGTACAGGATCTTGGACTAGATGGGATTGATGTCGACTGGGAATATCCTGTGGGCGATGTCGAGTGCAGAGCGTACCTCACGCTCCTTCAAGATTTGCGCGCAGGACTAGACGGGTACGCTGCACGCGTCGTGGATGCGGGCGGTCGGCAGCATCATTTTCTACTGACCATCGCTGCACCGTGTGGCCAATGGAATACGCGGGAATTTCTGATTTCAGAAATGGATAAAGTTCTTGATTTTTGGAATCTGATGGCTTACGACTTTGCCGGACCGTGGAGCTCAGAAACAGGACATCAGGCGTTAGTATATGGTGGCACCACGTCTGCAGGCGCAGCGATAAAAGTGTATCGGGATGCCGGCGTCAGATCAAGTAAGTTGGTGCTCGGAATGCCACTCTATGGACGCGTGTTTGCAGACACGGCTGGTGTTGGGCATTCATATAATGGTTTTGGCAACGAAGGGTCCTGGGAGGCGGGTGTGTGGGATAATCGGGATTTGCCGCGTGCGAATGCGGTAGAGCATTTTGATCATAGACGGATTGCGTCGTGGAGTTACGACAAGGAAACACGAACGTTGGTGTCGTATGATACTCCTACTTGTGCTTCCCATAAGGCGCTTTTTATTGCACAGAAAAAGCTCGGCGGTGCGATGTGGTGGGAGGCAGCTGGTGATGGAAGTGGTAGTAGATGCAATGTTGCAGCTGTGATTCAAACGCTCGGAGGCGCGCAGGCGAGAGAGTCTGAGGCGAACTGCGTGGAGTATCCATTGAGTAAGTTCGGGAATGTGCGCATGTGAATGACGTTTTTTTGGGTTGTTTCATTTTGGTGTATGGAGTTCTCGGATAATGGTCCTTTGAGCGTGCATTATAGTGATGCTGTTATATTAAATATTCGCCTTTGCTGCGCCTTGTTGATCCACGACGACCACAATCTTTCCCTGTCTCGACGATTCCGTCAGACCGGTAAACGCATCATCCATCTTATCCAGTCCATAAAAGACTTGAGCGACAACCGGTTCGATTTTCTTTTTATCCACTAACTCAATCATATCCCTAAACTCCTTCACCGAGCCCATTGTAGCGCCGAATAATTGGACATGCTTCAACACCGCGCCTATTCCAAAGTCCAGCTTTGGACCAGTTGTCATTCCGTAGCACACGTATCTCGCACCAAATTTGAGAACAGAAAGCAACTGCATAAGTGTATCACCACCTGCTCCGTCAATAACCGAGTCAACCTGCTTGATTCCTTCGCTGACCAACAGGGCTTGCAACTTCTTTCCCCATCTTCCATCGCCACCAGCATACATCACACCTCCAACCGCACCCAATTTGTCAGCTGCAAATTTTATCTTCGCATCACTGCCGGCAGTGACGTATACTTTGGCACCCAGCGCACTCGCAAATTGCACTGCGTATCCGGCAACTCCACCGCCTGCGCCAGTGACAACAACAGTATCTCCAGGCTTAACCCGCGCTAGTGTCGCAACAGCACGGTATGCAGTCAGTCCAGCCAACGGTAGTGCAGAAGCGTGGATATCATCAAGCTCCAGTGGCGCAGGAACAATGTAATCTTCCGAGTCGAGAAGGACGTACTCTGCAAACGTACCTGTCGGGTACTGTTTCGTACCCCCGAGAATAGCGAATGATGTCGGATCTTCTGGTGCAGTTTCAGAAGATCTCCAAGCAGATGCTTTAGCAGGGTATACAAGAACGCGAGTGTTGAGAAGGGAGTTAGGAGCAGAGGGACCAGTGCTGACGACAATACCGACGCAGTCAGAGCCGAGAGTGACGTCGAATGCAGTACCGGGGTAAAGATGCTGGCGAATGAATTTGTCGCGGTGGTTAAGCTACAGGTCATACGTTATAGTACTGCATACAATATAGAAAGCAAAAAAACAGATAAAACATACGTACCGCAACTGCAATGACCTTAACAAGCACTTGCGAGCCAGTCGGCGTTGGCACTGGCGTCGTAGTGCTGTAAGCTAGCGGGTACCACACTTTTCCTGGCACACCTTCAACCTTTGCAATTGCAACGCTTTTCTGAGTTGCCATGATTGTAGAGTAGTCATGTAGAGCTATGACATCCTACGGATCAGAACAATTGACCGAGCTCAGGGGAGTAAGTATGGTTCGTAAGCAGATCAGTTTGCATCGACATCGTGAACACTACGGCGGGGTTTTTGCGCCGCAGGCTCCGGCTGCGGGGTCGACCACATTGTACTGTATGTGTGTGCATCCGCCGATATCTATGCATGCAAGAACTGCACAAAAAACTACAATTACCCAATTACGCAAATAAAAAAAAAACAGAAAGTAAATCCATAATCATCTAACTAATCATAGAGTAAATAGTTTAAGGGTTCTGCTCGACGAAGGCAACGCCCTTGGCGATGTTCTTCTTGAGGTCGACCTTGCAGGCAGCGATGAGCTTCTCCTCGTACTCGTTGATGGCACCAACGGGGTGAATCTCCTCAGCGCCAGAGGGGCCGAGGGTGACCTTGGAAGAGAAGAACTCAATGCCCTCATCCTTGTAGAGAGGCGAGTCGACGAAAGTGCACTCGGTGACGGGGGTGCCAGAGAGCGAGGTGAGGAGAGAGTTGGTGAAGCGGGCAGCAGCCTGGGCCATGGAAAGGGTGGCAGAGCCAGCACCGTCCTTGGCCTTGACGACCTCATCACCACCGAACTGGATGCGGTGGGTAAGAGCATCGAGAGTCTCGCCGGAGATCTCGGGGTGGTTGGACTGCGAGATCAGGGGAACAATGGTGACACCGGAGTGGCCGCCAACAACGGTGACGGGCTCGTCCTCGGGGGCGGTGCCGATGACCTGGGAGATGAAGCGGGAGGAACGGAGGATGTCGAGGGTGGTGACACCGAAAAGACGCTTGGGGTCGTAGACACCCTTGGACTTGAAGACCTCAGCGGTGATGGGAACGGTGGAGTTGACCGGGTTGGAGATGATGCAGGTGAAGGCCTTGGGAGCGAAGTCGGCAACGGCCTTGGCGAGGTCGCGGACGATCGACGCGTTGGTGTTGAAGAGATCATCACGGGTCATACCGGGCTTGCGGGGAATACCGGCAGGGATGACGACGACGTCGGCACCGGAGAGGGCCTTCTCGAGGCCGGAGTTGTCGGGCAGGTAGCCGGTGACGGTGGAGTTGGTGGGGACGTGAGAGACATCAGCAGCGACACCAGGGGCGCCACGGAGATCGTAGAGGGCAAGGTCGGTAACCTTGTCGTTGAGCTTCAGAAGAAGCGAGAGGGGCTGGCCAATACCGCCGGCAGCACCGAGGACGGCAACCTTGTAGGCCTGCGAGCAAAAGTTAGGATCGGGATCGGACACGCGGAGAGGTGCGGAAAAGAGGGAAGTATAAAAAAAAGACGTACCGACGAGGCGGAGGAGGAAAAGCCACGGCGCTGGGCCTGGCCAAAGACAGAACGAGCGATGGCAACCATTGTGAAGCAATTGAGGAAGACGGGCGAGATCTGGGGGAGGGAAGGAGAAGAAGAGAAGAAGGAGGCGGAGGAGCACATTTGAGAAGTCGAGGAAGAAGGCGGAATAAGAACGCGCTCCGCAGCCGCACTGCTTCGCGCACCGCCACTCTGCACCGCCGCAGCACCGCCATCCGCGCACTAAGCGCTGCCCGGCCAATCACACGCCGCCCCGCAAATCCGTTTCGGGCCGCGCTCGGGGTTCGCCTGTCGCTCCCGCGCCTGATCCGTCGCTCTCCGCCCGCGTCTGCCGCGCAGAATCCAATTCCGGGTTCGAATCGCGCATTGCATCGTTCATTTCTGTTTATTATTTTTTTTCGCCGTGAATGCCCGGTCACTCGGATGCCGCGGAAATCCAAAGCGCCAGCCGGCGGATCCGGGGGCAGCGGCGCAGTTCTGCCCACGCATTTCCACAGCCAATCAGAGCACGTCTTTGCTGACATTGGCAAACGGTGCTCGTACTCAGCTGACATCTTGCTCGAAACTCGTGGGGCCGGTACATGCTGTCTCCGCATTTTACCCCACACGCTTATAAACGCAACTCGACTTTTACATACATATAAACGAATACACAATGCATTGAAACGACCTTCATGACCAACAAATTCTGGTTTCCCCCTTTTCCATAATGACCCATTCCATAACTCTGATTTTTACACCTTCTCATTCCTTAGTTCTTGCACGAAAACCCAGGTTTCTTCTCCTCCTCAGGCGTCATCAACATCCCATGATATTTGTTTCGATACTCATTATAATCAAAACTAGCAGCGCGGTTGATTCCCGGATGCTGCATCTCTGAGGAAGTACTTGAGTGCCGAGAAAGAAAAATCGGTTTTCCTTGCGCTTGCGAGTACGACTCGACGTTTGACGTTTCTGTGGATTTCGGTGAAGACGCCGACGCGTGAGATGATGATCCTGTAAATGAAAACAACGTGAATGACGACGGTGGATGCGGGATTGCCACGTTTGGCAAATTTTGCGCTGGTGAAGATGCTGCAATAGGTGACGTAGGAACCGACCCATTTCCTGAAGACCGCATACGCGAGATCGCATTATACGTAGCCGACTCTGCGACCATACTCTTTCGACGGAGCTTATCGTCCTCCGTCTCAATGCGCGGGGGCCGGGATTTTCCACGACGAAAAACAAACTGATGACGCGGATTCGCCTCCGTACTATCGAGTTCTCGTTCCTCTTCTTCTTCCTCCTCCTCTTCTTCCTCCTCCTCATCACTCTCATCCCCTTCATCAAACGCCTCCTGCACATCATCAGGACTCACAACCACGCATTTCTCAACCGAGCTCCGCCTTTGCGCCTGCGTGATATCCGGTGCTGGCGACGGTGCAGTAAGTTCATCGTGAGCCTGCTGCTGCTGATTATAATGGCCCCGTTCAAACGTTCGGAACCCACCACTGTCGCTACCGCTTAGCGTTTGCGCTGATATGCTCGATCGCGGACCAGGACCGGGGAAAGTGTGTGCAAGACGTAGATTTGAAAGACGACGCTCGAGTGATTCAAGAGGTGATTCAGCTTGAGGTGAGGAGTGCGCGACAGATGTGCTGGTAGGCGACAACGGCACAACCGCAGGCGCACCATCCACGGAGTCTTTTCGTTGCTGAGCGCGGGCAAGTTCGGTCTGGTAATTTGTTGAAGTTCGGCGAGACAGATATGAGACCTGTGGTGACGCCGTGTTTGACTCGTCGTCTTGCTCTGCGTACTCACTTTCTGATCCGGACATACCCAATGAATCCGCTTCTGCCGCATTCGGCTGTATGTACGTTATCGAGCTCAACGATGAGGATGACTTTCCGCCCGGCGTATCACGGAGAAGAAGACGTGTGTTTTCGCCTGCTGCAGAGAAAGTGTAATGAGATTTGTCGTAAGTAGGTGAGCGAAGTGGATCATGTACGTGGTGCTGGTGTGGAATATGATGCTTGCTGTGTTTGCGATGAACATGCGGTCCCTGGGCTGCATGATGCTCCTGCGATCCCGGCTCCAAAGATTCTGAAGCTTTATGCTCACGTTGACCAAAATGTAAAGCGATAGGTTTTGGATCATATAAGCCCCAAATGCTATCTTGCACTCTATGGGCATGATTCAGTACATGCTCTTCGATCGCTGCGGCATTTGCAGACGCATGATTCGCGGCATTCGATAAACTATGCGTGATTCCATGAGCTGCTGATGCATTTCGATGATCATGTAACTGTTTCTTCAATTTCTCTGCCATATTCGCAATGTGGCGACCGAATCGATCCTGACGTTCCGGCTTCTGCCCGGCATTGTTGTTGGCGTCAAGCTCATCTTCCTCGGCAATATCAGACGGCTCCGCGGATGAGCTTGCGTCAATATCTGGCTCGGCAGAAGAGTATCCTGAGTTTTCAATGCCGGTTGATGGAACGGGGAGAAGAGCGGGGTCGGATGGCGGCTGTAGTGAGGTCTTGATAGGCGGCGGGGTAGGTGTTGAGTCGTCGATCGGCAAGACCGACAAAGTTGACATTGTGGTAAGATATCCAAAATATCTGTTATAGCTTTTTCTTTTTATTAACCCGATAAGTGAAGACGCAAAGTTGGTGATATGCAATTTGAGAAAAGAAAAGAAGGACGCCGGCTGGATATATATGTTTTGTGCAACATGCAATGCTTAAATGCGTGTTTTCGATCTCATTAAACAACCGATTTTGGTGGCGGCCTGGTCAGTTTAAGGTTTTCAGCTATTACGCGAGAACACGTCAGACCCGAACTCTGTTTGCGCACGTGAGGGAAGTTGAACTCTGAGCCTGTATAATTAAGCACCGTGCATCTTTGCCAAAAAGTATCACCCCACAAACGAGATCTTGTGGATTGCGTATATACCGCATGGGGATCAGTTTCTGTTTCATGTTCTCTTCGATTCGATCTATGCAAACAGAAAAGGAGGAAATTAAGCATGAAGAACTGCGCCATTAAAGTGCAGCACGTTGTTGAAACGTTCTTGATGGTGGAGACAGCCATACATTGTACAAGTTACTTCCTCGGCTACATCTTTTTCTCGGCTATGTACGATTTTGAACGTGAAAGCGCGACCATCGATTTGAGAAATATGTACCACATGAAAACCCATCCGTACCCAGCTCTTCAATTGAAAAATAACGTGATCTACTTTTTCGCCTGTCTCTTCAGACTGCGCATTTCCTTCTTCATGCGTCCATCCACCATTTTATACCGACCCTTAACACCCCTCGGACGACCTTGAAGACCCTTATTCGCACCACGTGCAACAACAACAGATATTTTCGGTCTCGCGGTTTTCTTCGTAGCCTTACGCATCATCTTTGCAATACTCTCCGCTTTCTCCTTCTCACTCTTATTCGGATCGTCAATAATCACATCCGACCTCTTTCGCAACCGCTCAAGTGTTCGCGCTGCCTTCATCTTCTTTCGCGCTTGCGCTTCCATAACCTTCTTGATAGGTCTCGCGTTCAACGCACGTAGCTTCGCTTGAATCGCAGCAGCCGCCTCAGCAGTGATCGGCTGAACAGGTCGCGAGTGTCTGTCTTCGTCATCAAGGAACCACTGCGGAAGTCCATCACGATCTCGCATAGAGTAGCGATTAAACGAGTCATCGATCAAATCGGCCTTGGATTTCTGCTTCAGAGCCATTTGATGCGCAAGAGTCATTGCTTCAGCTGTGATGATTTCCACAGACTCAGTAGTCTTTGGCTCGTGCTCCTCGTCATCCTCGTCAGCCTTTGTAGTCTTCTCTCCAGGCATCGACCAGTCAATCTCTTCGTCTTCATCTTCTTCTTTCTTTTCATCCTTCGTAGTCTTCCGGTTGGCGATGATTCGCTCGATCGCAGCATCATTGTCACCATCGTCCTCATCGTCATCAAGTCCGAAACCATCGAGATCTTTAAACGCGTCCTGCTGGAAAAACCGGTGCGCAGAGCGACTAAGTCCGTTTACCTTTGTGTTTTTATCCAAATCTGTCAAAACCTTCTCCTTTTTGATTCCATCATCGTCGTCATCATTACCACCATTGTTCTCTTCCACAAACTCAAGTCCGTCGTCGTCGTCGTCGTCCTCAGAGTCCGACTCGGTCTTTGGCTTCTCGCTCGCGAATCCATACCACTCCGTATCTCTAACTTCCTCACTGCGTCTCTTTGCACGAGCTTTGATATCGGCATGGAATCGCTGCTCTTTGTACTGCGCGTACATAAGATCAAGCTCCTCTTCCATTCGTTCCGTATCCTTCTCCTCATCCTCTCCAAACTCTTCGTACTCATGTTCAGTCTTCACGTCCTCAGCTGGAACGATGACGTTCATTTTTCCCTTTCCAAACTCCGCCAACTGGCCTGTTTTCTCAAGCTGCTTTATATTGAACAACGAATCTGCGCCAGTCTGCGCGGCTTCAATACCAATATCAACAGGGTTCAACATTCCAAGCTGCATACGCGTCGTCTCACGCTGTCGAGATTCATTTTGTTTCCGACGTTCACGTTTCAACGCAGCTCGCTCTTTTCCTTCCAACTGCTGCATCTCATAATCAATCTTCTCGTCCTCGGTCATGTTCAAAGTCGGATCCTCTTCAGTAACATTCTTTTCCTCCTCATCTTTCGCGTCAAGACCGAGAGCATGCCGACATTTCAAACGCCATTTAAGCAGGCTTCGGAAATCTTTCTTGCCAAGAACACGCAAATCTTTGCACAACTCCTTGATTTCAGTCGTTGTTTCCGGCATCTTGCGAACAAGTCGCAATTCAGCTTGAAGTGCTTTCTCATCTTGCTCCTCATTCACTGTCGTTTCACCGGCTTCTTGTTCATCCTCATTCACTTCCGTGATCTTTGCAACCTCTGGAATCTCAAACTTAAGCTGATTCATCGAGCCCAAGGCTGCAATAGGATCGATATCCTTGATGAATTTCATCACAGACATTGTATGAAACTGCGTATAGTCACCTTCCTCATAACCATCACGTTTCCGTTTCTTCTTTTCGGGATTGAATACTTTTGCTTCAAAGTTTGGAGTGGCCTCCTGTAGATCCTCAAACACGGATCTCGGGTCGAGGAAACGTGGGTCGAGCTTCTTGGGCGCTTTGAAACCGCGGCAGACAACGAAGATTTCAGCAGAAACGTTACGCGACGCAGGCGGTTTGGTCGCTTCGACTTTGGTGAAAAGCTGGTTAAACACCCACATCAAGTTGTTGTAATCTTTCGATCTGAAAACTTTGGTCACAAAGATACCGCCAGGCACAAGGAACTCGGTAGCTAGTTTGAGTGATTGCAGCACAAGTTCACTCTGCGTGAACGCATCTTGAACCCAAGCGGTACCGACGTTAGGCGCACCGTCGTGCAACACACAGTCTGCTTTCCATGTCTTGAGATACTGTCGCAGCTGCGCACGGCATTTATCAGACGTGATATCCTCTTGGAAAGAAATGACGCGAGGAATAGGCTTGATAGGGTCGAGGTCAACACCGATGATAAGTGACTCGGCGGGACACAAACTCGACGCAACTTGACACCATGACCCAGGCGCAGCGCAAAGATCAATCACTACTTTTGATCGCTCGAGGAAGTTTCCAAACCTTTGGTTGATCTGGAGAATCTTGAACGCTGCACGCGCTCGATATCCCTACGCTTTTGTTAGCTCTTTTGAACACCCACCACGAAACAAAAATGAAACAACAAACCTTCTCTTTCGCAAGTCGGTAGTACTGATCCAACCGACCTTTTCCAAACTTCTTTTGTGTTTTTCCCATCTTTGCGCAGAGCTCTCTTCAAGCTGTGTTCAACAAAGACCGAAGTAGAAATCGACCGTGCTGAACGTATGAAGGGAAGCGCTGCAAGGATTTTTTTTTTTCTCCCTCCGCTATAGAGTGCATTTTGCGCCGCTGCGGCTCAGGCAGTAGATAAGTGCTGAGTCAGATTTTTGCGTGCGAGTTGGGACAATTGGGAGAAAAAATGCCGTCGGGACTTTTTTCGCTTAGCTCTCGAGATATGTATTTTAGGGACTGAATGGCGAACAAAATGTACGAAGGTTTGGAGGCTTGCAGCGCGGGGCATAGGGCCGTGTTCGGCGGCAATTGGCGAATCCGCAGCCGGATCTAGTGTAGTACTCACGGCGCACACTAGTGATATTCAGAGTGACAAAGGCTGATCTGAAACAGTGATGAGCTGTGCAGCGTGAGCATACTATACTGTAGATATAAGTATGCTGGATCCAGAGATACTTATCCACCCTATCTGTAAAAGCTTTGCCCGTTTATCCAGCGTTACGTTATCGAAAGTCAAAGTACGTTGCGGTATGAAAAATACGCTGCAAACACCGATATTAACAGAGGCAAGTTTTCAACAGAACAGACCGCCCAGGTTAACCAAACAGCGCTGTTTTTGCCAAGGTCTTTTTTTTCTTGATCACAAACTCTTTTTAGATCAAGATTGTTTGAGCAAATGCTACAATAGCTGGTTGCTTGATCAGGAAAAGGAGTACAGTAAACTACTTCATAACTTTTACGTTGCGGACTAGGATGTAATTTCGTTATACGTGCTGCAGCGTGGTCCACCTGCAGCTTGGCAAACTAGTATACCTGTTGGTTTCGCAGAATTTGTTTTTCTCATGACGAGACTCTAGGTCCAACAGCAGGTCGATCTCCTTCTGCATTAATATCTACGCTAAACCAGGTCGTACTGTTTAGTGGACGATAGTCCCGATCTGCGCGTGTATAGGCAAAAAAAGTTCATCGCTTGTGGACGCGAAGACGAGATGAGATGAGCAAAAAGAAAAGAGCATTGACAGATTCGCTTAAACTCCTCTTTGAGATGTCTATGAGATGCCCAATTTGAAGTTTTTATTAATGATATGAGACATGTCACATCCGGCGGCGCATCGAGCGGGTTGTGTCAGCTGTTTTTTTTGTCTTTTCTTTTTGAAAGCGGGGGGCATTTCCATCACAAGTTAGCGCTCGATTGGTGTGATTGATAAACATGTGGATTTTCTAACGGTTTAGAGGGATGCATGCAGCATATGGCATATGAGCATTGTACCATGGCAGCATATTATAGTTTGTCGGATGAAGCCGGGCGCGCCCGATTGGGAGATTTGCAAAGAGTTGATTTTTACGCGAGATCGGTAACTGTATAGTTGACGCTATTCGAAAGAGGCAGGTGTACAGTAGAAGGCACGGAAAGCGGGGTGCGGAGCATGTGCAATTGCGCATGGCACGATCTGGCGATTTTGAGTGCACGTTTGATCCTCGTAGATGAATAACGGGCGCTGCTTTGTGTCCGCAGATCGGGTCGGATTGGGCTTCGCACGTTCGACGTTGAGATCTTAAGGCTGCGCCTGAAGCTAGCGAACGGCGTCCATCACGATGGGACGTGTCATGGCTATGACATATGTATGACTTGCTCAAATACTGAGCATTCAGTGATTATACTGTAGTTAACTACATATCCAGCAGAACAATTGCAGCGTTCTATAATTCGGTTGTCTGGCAAAACATATATACAGTTACATATACGGTTATAAAGTTTGCTGCATGAAGGGATAAGCTCGGGGCTAGATATTAAGCAAGAAATTGGAAGGTCTGTGGCGGCTTATACGATTCGGGTCGGTTGATGTACACAAAAACTATGACAATTTTTTTAATTAATGAGCGCAGAAAAATGCACGCGTGACACGCGCTCGAGGAGTCGAAACTCAAAACATGAAATTGCCGCCACAACGTGTCCGCGAAGCGATGTACGTCTATACGCGTAAATAGAGAAGGGGTGGAAGGAGGAGGTTTTCTCGGAAGAAAAAAGGGCCAGAAGAGATCTTCGTTGCTCTGATTCCTGAATCGGGTGATTAGTGTAGACTGAGCTGTGCGCAGCGGCCGGTGGAGGAGCACCGGTATAGGAGTGCTCACGGGTCCGGTGTAGACGGATCTGTCTTGCAATGAGCAAAGATGGAGAAGGAAGAGCAGTTGACTCCGGTGCAGCAGCCTCGTCCCTGACCTGTGCTTGTCTCGTCCAGCATTTTTCTGTGCCGTTGACCATCGTGATCTACAACGCCACCAAGAAATGTGTCGCTTTGGCGTCCTCCAGGGCTCGGATTTCGCAGGATCCGGAACAATTCCTGCGCGCCGAAGGCGGCAGATGCACGGAAAAGGGTAAAAGCACGCACGACGCGTCGAGGGGTCGGGGGGTGCGCAGACAGCCAGCGATAGGTAAACCAACGCGCGTACGGGCGGCGTCGGCCACGGTCCAAGGTCATAAAACACATCTGTGGTCCGGAGTGCGCGCGGACCATCGCAATGGCTGCCGGAGGTCCGGTCGGAGCAGGCACGGGTCGATGGTGGTGGATACCGGCGGTGAAGACTACGAGATAACACGCGTGTATAGCTCTGCACGCGTGTTTCTGAACCATGAGTCCGGTGAGTCCTTCTAGTCAACTTAATTATTGATTGGAATATACGCTCGCGTACACTACGTTCAAGGCGAACGAACCCGCGCGGCGCACCCGCGTGCATGTGCAAGGCTTCGACATCTTTATGCAAAACTTCGACGACACTACGCGTCGAGCCCTCTTTCGCGCTTCCTGCAAGCTGTTTCGCGAAACTGTTCAGACTGTGGCTTTTCACCTGAAGACACGGATAGGCAATACTGCTGCACGTCGAAAAAAATTGGCACTGTTGTGAGGCGGAGCAGCGCTGCGGAGGAGGACCGGTATCTAGATCATGGTGGACGACGACGACGGCGACGAGGACCACGAGCTCCAGGAGCTCCGGTTCGTCGCGGCGCGGCACGCCGCATTTTTCAAGCGCACTCTTGACGTGCTTCCTACACAATACACGGCTCTTGACTCGACACGGTTGACTGCAGTGTTTTTTTCCATCTCGGCGCTAGATCTTCTTGGTTGTCTCGCGCACGATAGCACCGACGGGAATACCGAGAGCTATCAGCCCCGGTTCGAAGGGTGTCCCGTGATCTCAAAGGAGACAATGAGTCAATGGGCCGACTGGGTGTACGAAACGTGCATGGTGCCCACGCGTGACGGTTTTAGAGGATCGCCGTCGATGAACCTGTGTTGTGAAGACGAGGAGAGGCCCGGAGCGTGGGTGAACTACGATCCTGCGAACATGGCAGGGACGTACTTTGCGCTGAGTACGTTGCTAGTACTACGGGATGATCTTTCGCGCATAGACCGGCCGGCGATGATGAGGTGGCTGCGGGAATGTCAGCGTGTCGACGGCAGTTTCGCTGCAGGGATTTTGCGGCGCGGAGAGCGTGGAGACGACGTGGAGCGGTTCGGGGAGCGAGATCTGCGGTTTGGATACTGCGCTTCGGCAATCCGGTGGATCATTGGCGGAGACGAAGGATTTGGCAGTGGCGAGGACATTGATGTTGCGGGTGCGGAGACGCATGTGCTGAGGGAGTGCGTGACGTACGACGGGGGAATGGGCATGGGAGGCATGACGGAGGCGCATGGCGGGATCACGTACTGCGGAGTGGGGATGCTGTCGCTGCTGCGGGATGGGAAGGCACGGGAGAGTTTGGGGTGCGAACAGACAGAGGCGCTTGTGCGGTGGTGCGTGGGGCACCAGGCGCGGTCGCGGGAGTTTTGCGGGAGCGGGAGCGAGGATGAAAGTGAGGAGGAGAGCGACGACGACGAAAGCGACGACGAGATTCAGGTCGAGGAAGGCGGCCACCACGGGCAACTCTGCTACGCGGGATTCAATGGGCGGTTCAACAAACCTGCAGACACGTGTTACTCGTTCTGGGTCGGAGCCACGCTTGCGATGGTGGATGCAGCCGGGATGAGCAATGAGCTGCAGAACCGCGCGTTTCTGCTTGGACGCACGCAGCATCATGTGGTGGGCGGGTTTGGCAAGCAGACGCACGACATGCCGGACATTGTGCATGCGTATCTGGGCCTGGCGGCGCTGGCGATCGGGGCGCGCGGGCGAGAGTACGGTGGAGTGGACGCGCTGGAGGAGCTGGACGCGGCGCTGTGCGTGGGGAAGGGGGCGCGGGCGTTTGCGGAGACGCTGCGGGCGCGGTGGCGGCAGCAGCAGTAGTAGTAGTGGCGGCAGCAGTAGCGGGCCTGCTGAGTGCAGTTCGTGTATATATACCGTTCGTGAGTTCGTGATCGCGTGTGGGGAGAATAGAGCGCGCAGTCAGCGTCCACGTAAGCGATAGGGCTGGATAAAGCCCTATCGAAGCCCTATCGACCCGGGCGCGGCTGGCGGGGCATGGCCCTGCCGCGGACCCGTCGCGATCGGCGGCCAGGCCCGTGCGGGCGGACCCGGCGCAAGGTTTCTGCAATGCTGGGGACAGAGTTCGATAGTGCGGTTCACGCACCACGGCTCCACCTTTGTTTGGCCAACCATGCTCACTGTTGCTGTACACCTTTATTATATATATATCATGCCCCGACGCGATCCTCCCCCTCCGCCCCCCGCCCCCGCCTGGTCGCCCTCTCCGCCGGTTGCCCGCGTCCTGCTCCTCTCCAAGCCCTATCAAAGCCCCCTCTCCGCCCCCAGCCCATGCCCCGCGCCCCCCGCACCCCCCGCCCCGCACTGCTCCGCCCCTCCCCGCGGCCCTCGCCGCCATGAACGCCAGCAACGCCTTCCCCGTCGTCTTCGGCTGCTCAGAACCCCGCGGGCCCGTCGGCGCCTCCTTCGTCGTCTACGTCGCGGCCGCCTGCGATTTGCTCGAGCCCGCGCCCCGTCTGCTTCTCCGCCTCGTCTTCGGCTCCATCCGCTGCCCCGCCTCCCTCGCCCGCGCTGCCCGCCCGGCGGTCCCCCCGCCCGGCTGCTCCCACTTCTTCTCCCTCGCCGCCTCCATCCCCCGCGTCCCCGACCAGTGGCTCCGCCAGCCCGTCCCCGTCTACGTCCTCGTCGAGGATCCCGCCGGCCGCGAGCTCGTCTCGCTCTCCGTCGCTGACTACACCGTCCTGCCCGCCCACTCCCCCTCGCCCCAGCTCCAGCTCCAGCAGTCCCTCCCGCCCCCGCACGCCGCCCGCCGCGCTTCGTACGACGTCGCTTATGATCCCCACTCCCAGCCTCCCCAGCACCAACAGCACCAGCAGTACGCGTACAGCGACTACCGCGATCCCCGGTACTCTGCCTCCTACGGCGCATCAGCCTCTGCCTCCGCTGGCGGTCTTCTCCAGCCGTCCTACTCGGCCATGTATGCCGCGCAGCAGCCCCACCTCTCCTCCCTTGGCCGCACACAGTCCTCTTCCGTCTCCTCTGTCTCCTCCATCCCCTACGATTCGCCCCTCCCCTCCCTCAACTCCGCCTACCCCTCTCTTCCGCCGCCCACAGGCGCCTACGGCTACCCCGCTCGTGGATCGCTTTCGTCCTACCCGTCTGCGTCGTCTGTCGCCGGTCGCGCGAATTCCGTACCCTCGGCCACTGCTGCTGCTGCTGCTGCACCAATGACCGTTGACGACGATAACGGCGACGGTCCTGACGACGGAAACATGCCTGTGCCGACTCTGGTCCGTACATCAACGCTGCCTCCTGCGCAACTCGGTGGTGCGGCCGGCACTGGCGCCAACGGCCAGCTCTCTACGCACACCCCAGTCACCAATCGCGCCACACTGCGTATGCAAACTGATCTCGACGCATTGACCCAGAACTGGACCGCAGACGAATGGCACATGCAGCGTCGGCTCGTGCGCTTCACATACTCCCAGCGCGGCACAACAATCCGCGCTGGCGCAGTCCCCATCTCTCAAGCTGAGTTTGCATCCAGCCCGCTCGCGCTCTCAAGCCTCAATCCCCCTGGCATGGGCTTACAGCCAGGCGGACCTGGCGGACGTAACGGCTCCAATGGCAGTACAATTGGCGAGGGCGTGTCGGTTGTGTCATGTATCTACTGGGCTGCCAAAAAGGACTATTTTGTCACCTCAGTCGACTGCATTGCACTATTGGAGCAGCTTGTATCTGGCCGATTCACAGTAGAAGAGAAGAATCGGATCCGGAGAAATCTCGAGGGATATCGGCCGCTGACGGTGTCGAAGGGCAAGTCTGATTCAGAGCAGTTTTTCAAGCTGATTATGTCTTTTCCGAATCCAAAACCGAGAAATATCGAAAAAGATGTCAAGGTGTTTCCTTGGCGAATTCTGGGACCCGCGTTGAAAAAAATCGTTTCGAAATATGTAAGTATCTAGTTGTCGGCTATTAGCTGGTCGCGCTAACATGCTCACAGTCTGCTGCTTATGATGTGTACCCTCTATCGCCACCGCCACAAGGCCAAGAAAACTACGTGCTTCAGCACGCAAGTGCCGTGGGTGGTGGTGTTGGCGGTGGCAGTGCTGGTCCATCTGGTTCGCCTGGCGTCGGAAGCGGAAGTACGACGGGTAATTCCCAACCACCACGAACGGACGTGGCATCACTAATTCAATCGACGACTCCGTCACGAAACAACACAGGTGGCATGTACAGCGGCGGGTCATTATCATCGGACCACAAATTCGTCGCCGGAGGCGGGCTTCCGAGTTTGCAAGAACTGCACTCGACAACCGCGGCGGCAGGTGGAACTACCGCCGGTGGTGCACCCAGTCGAATATGGGATAGCACAACGGGAAGTAGCAGTGGGCATGATTACTATTCCAATCATTGATTAAAAAAATACGTTTGGGTGTTTTGTGTACGTTATATATATATAAGAGTTTGGGGTGTACTGTATGATGGATGAACGGGAAACTGGTCCCGCTTGCTTTCTTTTTTTTTTTTTTTTTTTTGAAGTTATTGCATGTCTTTTTTTTCTTTTGCTTTGGATATACATACGCTGCGGATCTAATCGTTCTTCTTTTTTTGTCTTTTTTTTTTTTTTTTTTGTTTCTGTAATTGTTCTTGTTCAGTCGCGCGTTCATATGCTCTTGTCATGTCAAATTTGTAACCTATGTAACAATGTCGAGTCTTTTTTTCAGCATCTCCCGTCCGCTATACCCCTTCACAATCAGATCTCAAAGCGTTCCTTCTTCTGTGATTCTTCGCTAAACTGAAATCTCTGCTACGCGACCCCCGAAAGTTCGAAAAATGTGGATCGTCCGTACAGCTGAACCCCTTCTCGAACGCAGTTCCACGTACACGCGCTTAATTAAACGCCTCGCGCAAAATAGAATTCTAAATGCGCGTGGTCACGTGCGCACATGACTCGTATGCAGTTATCGAATCGCGATACCGCCAAGCAAAATGACATATAACTATACGATTAGATCGATTATATCGCAGCAATTGGATCGAGTTGCCCTTTTCAAATAGATATATACAGGGTGGGTGAGTGAAGTATGCCGCGCGCACCGCTGCAATTTGACCAGCCTGCGCGCCGGCGTCGAGCATGCGATCGGTGCTTTGCGAGGAAGATTCGGTGTATTGTGCCTGAAGGGGGAGGAGAGTGTGTTTCTTGCGTTGCGTTGAAGGAAGATTGTGTATTTTCGATTCGGGAGCGGAAACTGCTATCTCGTGAGGAGTTTACGAGGACGAAACTTGCTAAAGAGGGTGAGACTGAGAACGTGAAGAGGAAGAGGGATATCGAGCCAATTCAACATCAGTATCATAACCATCAGCAGCAAGCGGTGATATCACCGCATCAGCAATTGGCAACACCACCGCACAATTACTCGACTGAACCACGATCGTTTCAACCCCAACAGCCACCACCTTCACCACCACGACCACTACCATCAACCGGTACTGCTGTCGCAACCGTGGACGCGTTTTTCACGCGTCTGTTAACCGCGCACGCACACCACGCGCCATCAGACGTGATCACACTCGGTCTTCTCACTTTTGATCGTGCGGTTCAACTATTTTTACACTTTCGACGATCAATGCTTCCACATTTCCCACTTCTCACGTTTGCGTCAACGTTCACCTGTGCCGATCTTAGAGCAACCAAACCCGTGCTGTTCCTCGCGATTCTGGCGGCCGCAGCATGCGCCGTGAATCAGGATTCCTGTGAAGTTCAAGTTGCGTTGCAACGTGCGTTGACTACAGAGATTGCGTACAGAGTCTCGTACAAGGGAGAAAAGTCACTGCAGCTGATCCAGGCACTTTTGGTCGCCACATCATGGCCTGCGACTCCTGCGCCCGAGGATACGCAGGATTCAAAGGTAATGACGTGGATTGCGCATGCGTGTGCGATGGCAGTGGATCTTGGTCTTGTGAGGAGGATGAGTCCTCGGAAATTGAAACGATTCGACAAAGCAGCTGCTGCTGCGATGGAAGCAATGCAAATGCCACTTCCTGCTGCTGATTCAACGGAAGCGCGGCGAACGCTGTTGGCGTGCTACGTGTCTTCAATGAACGTGAACTCGGTTCTTGGTCGTCCAAAGCCGATTCCGTCGTCCGCTGCACTTCTCGAATGCGCAGAGTTCGTGTCACAGTCTACCGAGCCGGGAGATGCGACGCTGATGGAGTGGTTCAAGCTCGCGCGAATTTTTGATGAAATCGGAACAGTGTTCAAACTTGATGGTGGGAGTGTTTCTGGCGGTGATGCGGATCGCGGTGTGAATGTTCTTGGACCTGCGTCGTTGTTTGAGCCGGTTTCGATAGGACTACCGCCTGGCGCGGAGGTCGAGTTGTTTGTCGAACCTATGATTGATGCGTTTACGACGCAGCTTACGGCATGGCGAGCGCGGCTTCCACGGCCGCTTGAGGAGTACGGGATGCTGCAAGTGGAGTACTACTCTTCCATGGTGTATCTTTTGCGAATTGCGCTTCCACGCGTACCACTTGACGCGTTTTCGGCTCGGGATATAGTTCCTCCGGCTCCACTAACCCTTCTTCTCGGCACGCTGATTGTGCGATTGCTGCGAGCAGCGTACTCTGGACTTGACGCGCTGTTGTCGTTTTCTACAGATTTAGTTCGACAATGTCGGTATTGGCAACTCACGCATGGAATATACATCATCATCACTTTGATTCGCGTGTACGCAACGCTTGCCGCATATCAAACCGCGCATCGGAACGCGGTGGCAGCGGGACATGACGAGCCGCCGCCACTGCTTAATCCGGATATTGTGCATGTGGATGAGTACTTGTCTGCTGTTGTTGCGTTTTACGCGAGGTTGAAGGATATCAGCGGAGCTGCGTCTGCAGTCGGGAGAGCTTACGCAATCACAGTCATGATCCAAAGATGGTTTTTGCAAAGGTCTGAGCCCGGGCCGGAGGATCTTGCGAGATCCAGACGGGAGGAGAAGAGTAGTAAGCCAATGTCTGTGCGAAAAAGACAGATTTTGACGGACGAGGCACTTTTGCCTCAGATTCCGCTTCTTGATCCTGCATTGCCGTCGCTGAGAGAAACTGAGGAGGAGGATGAGGAGGATGAGAGCAGCGCGCAACAGCAGACGCCGATGAGTGCGTTGCAGTTTTCAGGGAATCAGGATGATGACCTGGCGTTGTTGCTGGAGATGGCGTGGGAGTCGGGGGATGCGATCGGGTTTGATTTCACGCAGGCGGCAGGTGGCCGAGCACATGTGTAGTGTGGAGCCAGGGTCAGTCAGTGCAGTGTGCACTGTGCACTGTGTACTGAGGTGGTTAAAGCGACTCGGATCATGACATAATTGTACATAAACGGTGGGAAGGAGGGATGTACGATAGCTACACACGGTATATAATACATATACACATACCTGCATAACTTACGAGACGATGCTTTAATAACTTTGATACATACATTCAAGCAAAGTCTGCGGTTTAAAACAGAAACTGACCTGCCAGCGACAGCGACAGCGTGCGACAGGCAAATGACAGCCAGTGACTTTTGTCTTTTCACACTGCAAGCAGCCGCTGAAAGTGCGTGCAGAATGCTCGTTTGAGTAGTTAAGCCAAGGCAAAGGATGCAGCAGATGCAGCACGGCAAGCGGTGCAAGCGTCAAGCGTCGTGTCGGTCCTCGCCGCACGGGCTCGCAAGCGACCGGGGCGACCGGGGCGACCGGGTCAGCACTCATGGATTAATATGTGGGCGTGCGCGCGGGGGCTGCGCAGCACGCGCGTGCAAAACGGCGGGGGCGCGCGTCGAGCGAGGCCGTCACGTCGACATCCGAGCTGCCGGGCCGTCATCATGAACCGTGTGTACAGAGCATGTTGGGTGTGTCGCCCATGATGTTAGGGTTCTGTCCTGCAGCCATGTCTAAAGCTGTCTTTGTTGTACAGTGCACGCAGCACTGGTTCGACGTGAAACTGACGACCACTTCGACTTCGCACTATTCCACCACAACACACGATATGCTAATAAATAAATCGTGAGCTGATAGATTTATGTATTTTCAATGCAGCAACATTTTATT
>JANIWG010000015.1:0-140351 GCA_030705025.1 Myxozyma udenii
CCCCCCCCCCCCCCCCCCCCCCCCCCCCCCCCCCCCCCCCCCCCCCCCCCCCCCCCCCCCCCTTTTTTTATAATATTTTAGACGACAGAACAATGAATATAAAAAAGCAAGCAAAGATGCGATAACTACAAGACACCATGGGATTCAAACTCGTACGACGTCATATACAAGCGATTAGAATTTAGGAGGCTTGTACACGATGCGGCGGGTCTTGATAGGAGTCCACTTGAACCGCTTGACCCACAAGCTAAGAGCCCAGAGAGTGCCAACCATGATCAGAACCTTAAGACCAGTCTTCTTCCGGACGTCGTGCTCAGGCTCAGCAGCCCAGTTAAGGAAGCTGGTGACATCCTTGGCCATCTGTGAAGTGGTGGCAGGGGTGCCATCTTCGTACTCAACAAGACCATCGAAAAGAACACGGGCCATGGCAATACCACCACCGGGGAAGTAAGGGTTGTAGTTAAGGCCGCTGGCAACGACAGCGCCGGCGGGGGGCTCATCGGGATAACCAGTAAGCAGGGAGAAAACGTAGTCGCAGCCGCCATGGCGGGCCTTGATGATCAAGCTGAGATCCGGGGGAAGAGCACCCTGGTTGGCGGCACGGGCAGCCTGCTCATTGGGGTAGGGAGGGGGAATGTAGTCGGAGAGCTTGCCCGGTCGCTTCTCAATCTCACCCTCGTCGTTGGGCTCGTTGTCGTACTCGACCTCCTCGGCCATGGCCCGAACCTCGTCAGCTGTGTGGGTGACACCAACAAGCGAGCGCCACGCCTGGGGTTATTAGTAAAAGAGCGAAAGTAAAAGATGAAATCAGAGGGAGCCACATACGACAAGGTTAAGGGAGTGGCACGCAGCGCAGACCTCCTGGTAGACCTGGAAACCACGACGCAGACTACGCAATTCGAGAGTCAGATACGGTTCAACTTGGATGGTGGTAACAATGGCGGTGCTTACCTGGCATGATCAAAGGTCTCGAACCAGCCACTGTGGGGCCATGGGTACTCGGCGGGGTGAAGACCGTGCTCGGCGGCAGTGACGGCCTGGATCGGGTTGCCGTAGAGGTGGGCGTACCAGGCAGCAAGACCACCGGTAGCGACGGTGGCTAGGACGGCATTGCGGGTTGTGTTTGAGACCTGGTTTCATGCGTTAGCACGGAATATGACTGTGGAGAAAACGAATTGAGTGTTCGCGGATGCATCCGGAGGTCGCAAAGCGTCAGCTTGCACGCGTTGATTGGCTCGAGCCGCGTTGTGGGCTGAGAAAGCAACGATGCCCGTATAGATGAAGAAAGACGAGACGCAGGACGAAAACTCAAGAAACGAACGGGATGGGTCAATATGTACCTCAGCAGTCTTCGCGGATGTGGAGAAGTTGCGCTGCGGGAAGAGTTAGTGCCTTTTTTTTTCGTTTAAACAAGTGTAAACCGGCAGCCGCGAGACGTCCACAACACTGCACTATAACTCGGCAGAGATCGGAAACTGCAGCAGAGACGTCGGACTGTAGTTTCCGGCAGAAGGATCACGGGGACGGTTGTCGTGCGGGCGCGGAGAAGGGGAGACATACCGCGACGGAGGACGCGAGCTTTTTGAAGAGCGGCGAGCCGGAGAAACGGTTCGCCATGGCGGAACAACAAGACGAGAGGAGCGGCAGACGGCGACGGATCTCGAGCAGGCTGGATGGCCGGACAGAGGAGAAGCAGCGGGGCGGAAGACGGGGGGAGGAGGGAACGGAGGAGGCGGGGGGTGGGAGGGGCGGGGGAGGGGCAGCTCTGATGGAGGGAAGGCCGGGGCGGTGAGCGCTGGGGCGGGCCTGCCGAGGACTCGACGAAGACGAGAAGTGATTGATTGGATCGCCCGCGCTTTTTTTCTCGCGTTATGCACCGCGGCCGCGGCCGCTCCTGCGCCGCGCCGCGCGCGCGCGCGCGAGTCACGCCCCGCCCCGCGCACTGCCGCTGCGGTACTTACCGCTGCGGTGCCGCCGCTGCCAATCGCGGGCAGCATGATTGGCTGTGCATATCCGCGCCGGCGCCGCCGCACTTGTGCCGCGCACACAATCCCGCGCGCTGCCATTCGCTGCTTCGCCGTTCGCTTAATAGGGCTTATTGAAAGGGCTTTGGCGGGTGCATTCGAATGGCCACCGTAAACACCGCGTCGACAGCGTCCGATGAGATGTCTACGGACTCAACTTCAGACCGTCCAAACACGTCTGCGCTATCGCTGATGCAGCCACAATGCTTACAGTATTAACACGGAAGACGTCTTGTAGCGGCCACAACTTGAAACGACACGTCTTCTCCGTCGCTGTTCCTGTAACTACCACGGTGAGCGCCGCGCCCCAGTATAGCTGGGAATATGCCGATTATCCACAGATACAAACGTGCTTTAGATATCCATCAAGCGAACGTTCCCCTAAAACGGCCTGCGTCGAAAATGTTTTTCCTACATATATCCTTGTAGCTCGTGGATCAAGTGCAATCCACAGCCAAAAGGTTTGATTCTACAAATCTCAAAATGAGATGCGGAGAGCTACAGAAAATCAGGCAACTTCTGCCAAAATGTGAAGATCACCTATGTATCCTCACAGTCATCGCCTTCGCTCCAAACGAGCTCTTCTATAGAGCAGTGAAATCATAAGAAATATAATCTCTCTTCTGCCGCGTTCCGTTCGATCTTGCCAGTTTCGTTTTGACCGCCTGCTCGTCTACACAGTAGTCGAAAATGACCCGTCCCGTCAAGAAGTTCACTTAGAGCCCCATACAACGCAGACGCGAGCACCAACACAGCAGCGATGCAGAGAATTCTGATGAACTTCAGACAGGATCAGCACTGTGTGTACACAAGCACTGTGTAAATGTCAATGAAGCGCGAAACGAGATCTGTATCTTCACTCCCTTCGCCAGGCACCGACAATGAAATGAAAACTCCCACCTTTTTGTACAAAGCAACCCGGCGGTACGGACGCCTCAAAAACGCGAACTCCGCCCAAAAAACTCCCAACGGCATCGAGATCACGAAGAAAAAATTATCGACAATCTCCCAGCCGCTCGAATCAGCAACACGCACACACACAGAAATTTCTCTGCGTCTTCAGCTGGTCTGTACTTCGTTGCAAATGGCCGCAAATAAGAAAACCGGATCCAGGAAAGGTACTTACTTTGCTGCTTTGCGACCTGCAGTAGCTAATGAACTCCTTAGGTCCGACCACGGCGGCAAAGCCAAACAAGGCTACTAAAGCCACCAAGGCTACACAGACCCCCAAACCTGCGCCAAAGCAGCCCTCGCCGTCTCCTGAGGCCGAGATTGCACTTGGCAGCGACGATGAAGATGACGATGACTTTACAGAGTTTCCAGAGGTCGACGATGGAAGTAGTTCGGCAGAGGAAGAGAGCGACGCAGAGGCCGAGGAGGCAGTTGACAGCGCCGAGTCTGAAGAGAAGGAAGCCGTGGAGGACTCTAGCGAAGCCTCTGAGTCAGAGGATGAGTCCGAAGACAAGTCGAAGAAGGACATGAAGCTTTCTGCCGACGTCGAGTCACAGATCAAAGCAAAGATCAAAGCGGCAAAGCCTGCATCTGACAAGGATAGCAAGACGACAGACAAACCAGGTGTTCTGTACATTGGACGAATTCCCCATGGTTTCTACGAGAAGCAGATGAAGGCGTACTTTTCTCAGTTTGGTGACGTCACCCGGTTACGGCTGTCGCGCAACAGAAAGACAGGTGCCTCAAAACACTACGCTTTTCTTGAGTTTGCGTCTTCTGAAGTTGCCGACATCGTGGCCGAGACCATGAACAACTACATTCTGTTTGGCCACATTCTGAAAGTGTCGGTGATTCCGGAGGGCCAGGTCCACGAGAAGCTTTTCGAGGGCAGCAACCGCAAATTCAAGCGTATTCCACTCGCAAAGCTTGCCAAGTACAGGCACGACAAGAAACGTACGTCCGAGGAGATGGGCAAGCTGGTTTCACGGGAGGAAAAGAGACGTAAGGCAAAACAGGATAAGATCAAGGAGCTTGGGATTGACTACTCATATTCGGCGCCATCGTTTTCTGCATAGATGTAGTGTATCATCTACTGTCTTGCTGTGTTTTGTATGTATTCATAGATCATCATTTTGTTTTTGGGTAGGGCCAATGAATTAAAAGTTGAAAAAGTTTGATGCTCTATATTAAACTGCCGTGCATTCTGTATGCATGTAAATGTATATGAAAACGGTTACAATTCTGTCTTTTCTGTCAGATCAACTTTCTCGGACTTCACTTTCTCAGACTTGAGCTTGTCGGCCGCAACGGGCTTCTTTTCCGCCGGCATACTGGCTGCGCGTCTCCGCGCTACAAAAATCTCAGCAGACTTTGTCAAGGCATAGACAACATGATTTTTGATCGCGTAGTCGACAATCATGAACCACGCGGCGATAGACACGCTACCTTTGGGAGCAGATGTGAGAGAGAGGACCCATTCCACTGGACCCGGGAACATGCCCTTGGGAAGCCAAAAGACGGGAGTTTTGCGATACTTGATACGGACAGCAAATTTGAGACCGCTCGTGAAGACCCAGATCAGACGCTTTGTCCAAGTCTTGAAGCCTTGCTTTTGGGAGCTGATATTGGCACCTGCAAGAGTTAGACTACTGGCGGCTGAGATCCATGATGATACCAAAGACACGAACCAATTTTCTCCATTTCGGCTTTGAGTTTGTCCATCTTGCGGTTCAAGGTTGCCCAGCGAGCAAATTCATCTTGCGCACTTGTTGCGGAGAGCTCTTTGTTGAGTTTGAGTGCCTCTGTCTGTACACCGCGCAGCTTTGCGGCCTTCTTGGAGGCGGACGTGGGCACCAACGCTGTCCAAAGATACCATAGCTAAAAACGTTAAAATTGAACAGAGAGATTGCAGATAGCACAAGGCGGAGCGCAGCACATACCACCTCGCCGATGTTATCGGCACCTACGGCGGCGACGACTGCATTTAGCAGAACGACGGCGATGGCGATCCAGATAACGGAGACCATGGGAGCGTAGTAGCAAAAAAACAGGAGCAGGAGGCCCCGAGGCGGCTTCGGATGCGCCGGAGGAATACCGCTTGGAGCTGTTGGTGGGGTGAGGGGCGGGTGTGGGGTAGAGGGGTCAATCGAGCATCAGCTTCCATGATATCGCGTTACAACCGTTCAACGTGTCCGAGTACGCCGGCGTCGAAGGAAGTACAACCCCCAGCGGATGACACAAAGCAAGCAAACACGCCATCCGAGGGACTGGTGGCGCTGCTCGGGTTCGGAAGCAGCTAGGGCTCGGCAGCATAGGGCTCGGGTGCGGCGGGGGACTGCGAAAGCGTGCGGCTGGCGGTGGCTGCGCGGGCGGTGCGAGGGGGGCGCGCGGCGGCGAGACGGCGGGGCGGGCGCGGCGGGTGTGCTGCGGCTGTCTGTCTGTCTGTCTGTCTGTGCCAGCCAAAGCTTTCCTCCTCCAAATCGTCGTCCGCTTCTTCCCATCGACATCGCCAACCCCTCCACCGTCATCCACAAGCAGCAACAATGGGCAAGGGAAAACCAAGGTGTGTATCGTCGTCGCTGTTGTCGCTGTCGTCGCTGTCGTCGCGAGCAGCGGAATCTAGCGAGCAGTGTTGTTGCTAACGACCGTCGTCCAGAGGACTCAACTCCGCGCGCAAGCTGCGCATCCACCGCCGTGACAACCGCTGGGCCAGTCTCTCCTACAAGAAGCGTCTCCTCGGCACGGCCTTCAAGTCGTCGCCCTTCGGTGGCTCTTCCCACGCCAAGGGCATCGTCCTCGAGAAGGTCGGTGTCATGGCCAAGCAGCCCAACTCCGCTATTCGCAAGTGCGTCCGTGTCCAGCTCATCAAGAACGGCAAGAAGGTCACCGCTTTCGTGCCTAATGACGGTTGCTTGAACTTTGTCGACGAGAACGACGAGGTTCTTCTTGCTGGTTTCGGTCGCAAGGGCAAGGCCAAGGGTGATATTCCCGGTGTGCGATTCAAGGTCGTGAAGGTCTCGGGTGTCTCGCTCCTCGCCTTGTGGAAGGAGAAGAAGGAGAAGCCCCGCTCATAATCGCATTCACATACAGTTTTTGTTGTAATTATATTTATGGGTTTCTGAATACAAAAAAGTTTTCGTCACCGCTGTTTTTCCGTTGCGTGGGGTTGGTCGAGTCGAGCTGTGCCGTGTGCTGACGAGACGGTCCCGCGAGGCAACCAAGAGAGAGAGAGAGAGAGAGAGAGAAGTGCGGAAGCGTTTTGGACTGATTTAAGAACACTGAACAAGCGCTTTTTGTTCCATTTGTTCATTTGTAAAGCTTTTATTCGTAGTTAACAGATCGCGTATACGTATAATACCTGTATAGCTTAGGCGCGCGGCGGCCCAGCACTTGTTCATGCCCGAAGTTGTAATTCGCGAACCCGCGTCCGACGACTTCCCCAGACCGACTCCTCTTCACCACGCTCGCGACTCCCTTTCTGTCCTGACCGGCCCCGTACCTTGAGAGCAGCGCCATGGCCGACGCTCCGGCGGACAACGACGTCGTCGCACGCGTCTACTATCTCTACGAGATCGCGACTGGGCTCGCAGGAGACTCTCCCGACAAGGTGCGTCATCCACAACAAACACCTCCCCAGCTCCCGATTGACCCCGGCGCTGACGTTCTCCACCTAGGCCGCAGACGGATACAATGATATTCTCGCGTACTCCAAGCCCGACGTCGACAAGAAAGCGCGTGTCCTTGCGAGCTCCTTCATTCCGGATCTGTTTGCGCGCTTCGCTGACGACGAAGCACTCAGCTCGCGTGCCGTCGACAGCATGATCGATTTCTGCGAGGACGAGGACATGCAGGTACGATTCATCGCAGTGAACGCAAGTGAACTTGCTAGCTAATTGACTCAGATCCGAATCAATTCCATCCGCAAACTTCACAACCTGGCCGCTGCCGTTAAGCTTGAAAGCCACAAGGAGCTCATCGTAGACATCCTGCTTCAGCTCTTACAGTCTCAAAATGTTTCTGAGCAAGATGCTGTCACAGCGAGCCTTGCTAAACTGACAAACGAGATGCCTGTTACGGTGCTCCGCAGACTATGGCGTCTCGCGGCGAACAGTGAAGAGGCCGTTTTGCAGCAGATCGCGCTAACATGGATCACCGATTACACCACTTTGCTTGGCGCACAGCCTGACTTTGCAGACGAGGTGCTGGCCGCAGTCAAATCGCTATCTGACATCAAACTTCTCAGTCAGGTCTTGGAGCTAGCGCTATCATGTGCTGTCTACAGAGGCGGAGACGACGAAGCCGGCAAACAGAATCTGACAAATCTGATCGATGCCTTGTTTGAGAAAGCGCCCCCTCAGAGCGAGCTGCGGGACGATAATGAATCAGCTCTTGCTTTCGTGTCTTTTATGCCCAGATGGGTGATCAACATATTGAGTGTATGTGCAACAATGCATACTAGCAGGATTACTCTTTAAAGAAAGTACTAACTCGGTTACAGCGACAAGGTTCATCTTCATCGGCGCTCAAATATCTCGCCTCCGTGGCAGCTCCAGCCATAAGCACTGGACAGCTGACTTCAATAAAGCACGTTATTCAGCTGCTTCGGATTGGCGTCGAAGGATGTGCCTCAATTCCACAGAGTCCCGAGATCGCTATTTACATACCACGGCTAAAAGACATTGTTCTCAAGCTCTGTGCTTCCACGAGCGATGCGGAGTCGACGTCGGATCGTAACTGGACTTTGCTCGAGCCTCTTGTCCTCGCTCTATACATTTCGATCAGACGAGTGCCGTCATACCCAATTTCTCCGGATGCATCAACAGACCTGACGCCGGTGCTACGCAGCCTCTATGCAGACGCACAGACATCGCTACCCATTCTGCGGCGTAATCTTTCACGGCTTCTGGAGACCACAGAAGAATGGGAACGGACAGAAAGATTACGTTTGCAGTGTAACACCGTACTTGAAATCACGCGCGAGCTCCTCAAGCGGCCGGATGTCCGATTGAAAACGCCTCCGCCAATCAAGTTCTCGTGGCGACCAAAAGCGGAGACCGCGGCCACAACTGAACGCAAGTCAAAAAGAGCGCGTAAAAGAGAAGCTGCTGCCGCCAAGGCAGCGACAGCACATACGCCTGCTCAGGCGGCGCCGACTAACGGAACAGCAAAAATCGAGCTCAAAAGACGGCCAAGCGAGATGCTCGACGAAACCACAGAGACACCGAAGAAAAAGAAAAGAGCGGGACGAAAGAAAAAGTGAGCGCTGGGTCGGGGTTTACCCAGACGAGGGCGCGTACTGCTATTGTAAATTAGAAGGAAATGTCGGTTTTAATAACCGAAATATACAGTACATACTTGCATTTTTTCTGTATATTTAAATGTTACTTTTTGCTTGGTTTGTTATAACTTGGCAATGTCTTTAAAAGATATTCGACATGCATCTTCATCTCTTCGCGTCGCTGCTTCACATATGCTTTCTGGTCTGCCGACCGAGGTTCTCTAACTTCGGACTCGTACACGATGCAGCCGGGCTGCACAATTGTGGTGTCTGCAACATTCGTGCCCGCCGTAATCTTACAGTTATCGGAAATGCACACGCCTTGTCTGATAGTAGACTTTGCACCCAAAACACAGTGTTTACCGACAGTCGTGCTGGAGTAGAGCGTGACGGCCGGATCTAGAAGCGTGTAGTCGCCGATTTCCACACGCGAGTTCGGCGACGATTGCGCCAGCACAACTGTGCAGTTGTCGGATATAATGCAGTAGTCGCCGATTGCAATCGTGTACTTGACTGCTTCAGGCACTGCTGTGTCTTTGTCGGAGTCCAGCACTATTCTGAGCTGCGGATTGACGACCGAGTTCGCGCCCACCTGGATCGTCAGATTCTGAGCCCGCAGCCGGCTGTCGACCGAAATGTACTCCGAAACAAACGCCGAAGCGTCAACTTTGAGCATTTCTGGTGAAATCATTCTGTTTTCATGCTGAGTTACTGCACTCAATGCAGTATTGAGCAAACATGTTCATAATTGCGACCGCGTTTCGCGTCGAGAAAGCCCGCGGCACGCGTTTCGCCCTAACCCTCAACACGCGTTGACCCAAACGCGATCTTGACGCGTCGCGTTCTTGTCCATTTCGCGCTTCCAGTGGCTCAATCACACGCACACACGCACACACGCACACACGCACACCGTTCAACTCAGTAATGCCGGACAATCCAGAAATATCGTTTGAAAGTCGTTCGGACGAGACCGGCTTTGTCAATTTCTTCCGGAGCCTGCCGGACGCGGACGACGCTGGCCGCGTGCGAATCTTCTCGCGTGGCGATGGAGCGTACTACACCTGCCACGGCAAGGACGCGTTGTATGTTGCTCAGAACGTGTATCGGACGCTTTCTGTTCTAAAGTATCTTGGATCCTCCGATCCCGAGCGGGGTCTTGCGTCGTGCACACTCTCCTCCGCGGTCTTTGCAAGCTTTCTCCGCGACGCGCTCTTCTCGAAAGGTCTCAAAATCGATATCTATGCCGCGTCTGGTCGAAACAGCTGGTCACTTGTCAAGCAGGCGTCTCCTGGAAATCTTCAGGCCGTCGAGGATATCATCACGAGCTCGGACACGAGTCCTGTGGTCATTGCAGTCCGCGTCAACTCCAAGGCGGATCAGAAACTCGTTGGCGTTTGCTTTGCGGATGCTTCAGCTCGTGAACTTGGTGTTGCAGAGTTTGTGGATAATGACTTATACTCCAACTTTGAATCGCTTGTCATCCAACTCGGTGTGAAGGAAATGATTTTGCAGCAGGACGAAGCAAAGAAGGACTACGATCTATCCAAGCTGCGCGCAGTTGCGGACAGATGCGGAATTGTCGTTACAGAGCGTAAGAGCGGTGACTTTTCCGCCCGGGATATCGAAACCGATCTCACGCGTCTCATTGCCGGCGACGCTACAGCTGCGTTACTCCCTCAAATTGGTTTGAAAGCCGCCATGACTGCAGCTGCTGCGCTCGTCAAATATCTGGGATTGATGAGCGACTCGTCAAACTTTGGTCAATATCAGCTCATCAAGCATGATCTTTCACAGTACATGAAGCTCGAGGCTTCTGCGGTGCGCGCTCTGAATCTCATGCCAGGACCGCGTGACGGATCCAAGTCTATGAGTCTATACGGTCTTTTGAACAACTGCAAAACAAGCGCTGGCTCAAGACTGCTGTCACAATGGCTAAAGCAGCCACTTATGGATGTCTCTGAGATTGAGTGCCGGCACGCTCTTGTGGAAGCTTTCATTGAAGACATTCAGCTTCGGCAAGCCATGCAGGAGGAACATCTCCGTGCAATTCCGGATCTTCATCGTATTTCTAAAAAGTTCCAGCGCGGCGCTGCTGGATTGGAAGACGTCGTTCGTGTTTATCAGACTGTTGTGCGTCTTCCGGATTTGATCGGCTGTCTTGAGACAGCAAACGGATCCGAAGAAGCGAAGCAGGAAATCAATAAAGCTTACGTTTCCAAGCTAACCGAGTCGAATGACAATTTGCTCAAGCTGGTTGAACTTGTCGAGACGACCGTTGATCTTGACGCATTGCAAAATCATGAGTTTGTCATAAAGCCAGAGTTTGACGACGCCCTTAAAGAAGCTCATGATCGGATAAACATTCTCAGAGGTGAGATTCAAGAGGAGCATCTACAGGTGGCCGATGATCTTGGAATGGACGCGGAGAAGAAGTTGAAACTTGAACAACACTCTGTTTATGGCTGGTGTTTCCGGTTGACTCGTAATGTACGTTTGCTGATTTGATCATGCATGATTTTGTACTAACTGAACAGGATGCATCATGTCTGCGGGGTCAAAAAGCGTACATTGAACTGTCAACACAGAAGAATGGTGTTTACTTTACAACAAAAAGGCTACGTGAAATGAGCAGTGATTTTACAGACAACTCGTCGGCGTACCACCGCATGCAGAGTGGTCTCGTTCGCGAGGTCGTCAATGTTGCCGCAACATATTGCAATTCTCTCGAACTGTTGAATACAATTATTGCCCACATTGATGTTATCGTCAGCTTTGCTCATGTCGCAAGCACAGCACCCATTCCATACGTGCGTCCCAAAATGCACTCTCGCGATTCTACTTCCGGAAAGACTATTCTCAAGGCTGCACGGCATCCTTGCATGGAAGCTCAAGATGACATGAATTTTATACCGAACGATGTTTATTTCGAGCGTCATACCTCTGAATTCCTCGTCATCACCGGCCCCAATATGGGTGGTAAATCGACCTACATTCGTCAAGTCGGAGTGATTGCTCTCATGGCCCAGGCTGGATGCTTTGTTCCCTGCGACGAAGCGGAACTTTGCGTTTTCGATAGTATCCTGGCACGTGTTGGTGCTGGTGATTCACAACTTAAAGGTGTATCGACGTTCATGGCGGAAATGCTTGAGACTGCATCGATTTTGAAATCCGCCACGAATGAAAGTCTGATCATCATTGACGAGCTAGGTAGAGGAACTTCGACATACGATGGTTTCGGTCTTGCGTGGGCTATTTCACAACATATCGTGAAAGAAATCAAATGTTTCGGACTTTTTGCAACACATTTTCACGAACTCACGGGACTTTCTGAAATATACCCGCAAGTACGCAACTTGCATGTTGTAGCGCATGTTGAGACTGTTCGTGCTGCACATGAAGCGCACCAGCAACGACGAGAACTTAACGGGAAGGAAATCACACTGCTTTATAAAGTTGAGGACGGTGTTTCTGACCAGTCTTTTGGTATTCACGTTGCAGAGCTCGTCAGGTTCCCACAAAAAGTAATTAACATGGCTAAGCGGAAGGCAGCAGAGCTTGAGGATATTGCGTCTTCGAGCGAGGATTCAGCTTCGAAAGTCGCGAAACCAGACGACGTTGCGAAAGGATCTCAGTTGCTGAGATCTGTGTTGAAAGAATGGAGGGATCGGACGAAGGGGATTGAAGATAAGACGGAGTTGACGATGCGGTTTAAGGAAGTTGTGAGTGAGCCAGAGTGGAAGGAGAAATTGGAGAATAGCTCGTTCATTCAGGATCTGTTGGTTTTGTGATTCGTGTGGAGAATTGAGTGGTTTGTTAGACCTTTAAGACAATATCAGCAGCTGTCGAATCCGACTTGTATGCATTTTAGAGTACAGTGTAACATCACAAAAAACAAACAGAAACAACAAAAGAAAAACAAAAAAAAAAAGGCATCACAATTCTATTCCATTCACGCGTCTAGCCAACGTTCCGGAACACCGTACCTGCCATAATGCCACAGTTTTTTTTTTTTTTTTTTTTTTTTCCTTCTTTCACTTTTGATCTGCAACAATAAGCTGGATATCCTTAAACACATCAATCAAAGTAGCTGCGCTCCAAGCCTGAGTTGGCGAGGAATCATTGCACATTTCTCCGTTTTTGTTGGTCAGTTCAGTGAGTCCAGCCCAAGGACTCTCGTCTATCCATTTAGTATGACCTTGGAGTCGCGAATGGATTTGTTGAAGTGTTTCCATTTTCTCGGTCATTGTGTTCTTGCGCATCAGATCAAACTTGAGAAACGCACGCAGAAAATATCCGTAACACCAAACCCATTCAGGGCCTTGATGATAGTTCCGACCCTTTGCTGTCTTGAAATCCGTCGAGTCTTCAGAGTTATTGTAGTATGGACGGTAATTCAAATCAGATGGGTCGAGAGTCGCCATACCCAATGGACCACGAATCACAGTATCAGCAATAGCAATCGCACCAAGGGCGCGATCGCGGTCAAATAGTTCAGGCGCAACAGTCATTGCGATAGCAAAGTTCGGACGCAATTCATAATCTTCATACTCTTTGCCTGATCTGAACAGATCTTTGTAGATACCACGACGGTTAACACATGCTTTATTGATCACAAACTTGTCGTCATCTTCAGGCGACACGGGGACGTAATAGCATTTTTCAAAGCTGGCTTGAACCAACGCCTCCCATTCTTCAAACTTAACAGTTCGTTTCCCGCCATCAGTAGTCACGGAGTCGTGAGGAAATATTCCGTCCCGTCGAAGTTCATTCACCCATCGCAGCGTACTCTTCAACATACCCGCAATCTCAATCGCAGATCCATCACGCGGCGTTCCGGGCCAACCTTTATTTCCCGCGCGCTCGGATTCACCCATCTTGTCCATCCAAGTACCGCAATTCCATTGATTTCCACCAAAAATAAGGCCAGTCTCCCAGTCAACTTGAACGTCAATATTGAAACCCTCGTCTTTCATCTGCATATCAAGCTGAGTACCAGCGTTATGCTCTCGGAAATGCAGGCCTTCCGCATGGCGTTGCAAGATCTCCTGGATCAAATCAAGAACAGTCGTTGAGTAACTAAACGCAACCGGATCATCGAACTCGACAAAAGTATCATCCAGCGGAAATCTTCTTTGGACCTTTTCATGAAGAATAGAAATACCGTTCGGCACGAGTTTCACGTACTCCTGAACAGTCTGAGCGAAAAACCAAACAGAATCGCGAGAATTGTACCGCGGATTACGTCCGGCATCTAGCAAATTTGGAATCATTCCGTGCTTCAGCGTAGACGCAAACGCAAGAATATGCGCACGGGCTTCTTCATGTCTTCCAGGAACGATCAACAAACCGCGAAGAGAAATGAAAACATCACGACCCCAACAGCGCATGTAATCCTTGCTAAAATGAGGCAGACCAGCAGCCATACATGGTACGATTTCCTTGGGTACCAACGAGGTACTCTTTACCAATCCAACCATTTGAACAGAGCACAAGAGCAAACTTTGGAAAAACGTGTGAGACGCCGAAAAGCCCGCGTGAAGCAATTCAACGGCACGAGCTGTGCAAGCTTCGTAAACTGTTTGTATCACCATGGCGAAATATCTAGGTAGCAAAAATGAAGGAACTTTTCGAATCACAAGGAAACGCTCGTCGACCCATTCCAAAAGTTTTGAAAGTTGTGGAAACACTTTTTCGTATTTATCAAGACGATAGTGAATATAATCAAGTGCCCATTGTCCTTGACGAAGATGCTCGCACAACGGATGAGCAAGATCGTTTGCTGCGATTACTTGTTTCAAGACAGACATGAACCCCTGAAGACCAGCGTAAACGAGTGGTCCGTAGTTGGGCACAACGTAGACTCCATCACGGCCTTCCGAGTAATCACGCTCCTCACCATCACAGCGGTACAAAACAGCGTTGAGAGTGACGAGGTCGAGATTAGCCACTGCTTCAACTGCGCCAGATGTAACGTAATCGTCAACACTTTCTTCTGCACTCGGCACCCAAGTGCGAATAAGAGCAATCGATCCTGCGGGGAAGTGATCAGGCAGACTGATCTCGGTTTGCCCGTGAATTGAGTCATACATCACAGAAGCAGGTTCTAGATCCTCGACCTCGACAGGAATACCATTCAAGTATGTCTGAGATTCCTTTAAATGACCGGTGGAAACAAGTTTGGCTGAAAGAATCGATCGCGCAAACGTTCCTTGGAGGATGATTGGGCCGACTACACGTTATCATTAGCTCAAGCACTACTCAAATGAGAAAAACGGAACTCACGCTTCTGTCCAGATTCACCCTGGTAAAACTTTGTGTGCGCAATCAAAAACCATCCTTTGCCCTTTCTAGGGTTCATGCGATGAACAGTGATGTACTCGCCTTCGTGATGAACGTGCATCTCCTCTGCGCCGTTGATACCAGTGTATTCGTGAACATCGTTCAAAATCTTCTTGATTTTTCCGATTCCGTTATCAAACGTATACAGTCTTTTCTCGTTGACGATATCCAAAAGACGCGGATAGCATTCATCATACCCAAGCACAGATCCAGTTGCACAAGCACACATTGCAACCAACGCCGCATTCGGCAGCGTATCTTCAACAGTACGTTTCTGTGCAGGCGTCTCGTTATCGTGAGTACAATCCATGAAAAGAGCATGTACATGAGACGAGGAGACCATGATATCCTTCGACAGAGTGGTGCTCGTGAGACTGCCAATTGGGTTTCCGCCATGACGGTGAACAAGCCGAGACAGCTCTGCAGGCGACCAAGCCTGCATTGCTTCACGGATCAGACTGTTGATTCCAAGACGCTCGACAAAGAGTTTATCCATATCTTCGGAACCGGTGAAAAGCTCTGCAACGACATACAGATCCGGCTTTACTTTGCGAGCACAGTCCAGGAGATACTCGCCAACATGCAGAGGGGTGGAATGGCAATTATCGATACGGAAAGCGTGGAAATGAGCGGCGCAGATCTCAGTGTATTTACGCATATGCTCCCACAAATACGGCGAATCCTCGGGCGACCGACCATAGCGGAGCTTGACACAATCACCCCATGCGATGACTTCGCGGCGAAGATATGCTTTTGAGTTTGATGACGCAAAATCAACCATAGGATTTCCGTTCCAGATCCAGCCGTTGTTCGCCAGCCCCACGGTTTCTCCATTCACTTGTACACGAGTAAAATATGCGTCAGTGAGAGGCGACTTGGCGGTGATTTCTCCGGCCCGCGGGCCATGCTCGTCGATGCGAATATACTTTATGCGGTTGAAAAGCTGTTCAAGAATCTCGCCAGCGTCGTTGTCGTACTCGCGATACAATGGCAAGTTGATTTCGTCCAGAATGCGAACGCACTCTGAGCGCACGCGGTCGTCATCTGCATCTTCCGGCAGAATAGACTTTAGCATACCGGCGAATGCAACAGGCTCCAGATACTTGCGGAAGCGCTCGCCCAGTCTGTTGAAGCGCCGCGCGCATCGGTCTCTGACATATCCGCACAGATCATCAAACGATAGACCTTCGGGAACTGGAGTAGCTTGTGTGTCTGGACTTTTGAACGCGGCTTCCACTGCATCCGCAGTAGCCGTAACATCGATGACGTAGAACTCCCATAGTCTCAGGGCGCCGAGAACGTGAACTTTGATTCCGTCCATGATCTGCAGCAAGTCGTCGATATTCTTCAGGTTTGTCGGGAGGCCCAGAGAACGGAGGGATCGTGAGAAGGCAAGCAGGGCGGTGTCGAGCTCGTATGCGCCCTGCAAATGCGGAGCCGTCTTGACGCTGTAACCAGCCTCCGGGTGATCACGGAGCCACTTTGAGTTGCTCGCAGTGTGGTTCCAGACAACATCTGTCATGGAGAGGAGATGGTGATTGTTCTGCATAGACTGCACGAGTTTCTTAATGTCCTCGATGCCATGGGTGAAGATTTCTGGGTCGAATTCGTGCTGATCGTAGATTGAGTAAGGGGAGTTGCTATCGCCGCGGTGCTGGAGAGGAGTGAAATGGACCATGTTGTAGCCCTTTGCTTTGATCTTTGCGAGCTTTTCGTCCCACGAGCTGAAAGGACCTAGCCATTTGGAGACGACGGACTGGATGTTGAGAGCGTCGAGGGCGAGGCGGTTGCCGCTGATGGTGAATCGCGGGGAAACGGTGAAGTGGTAGCGGGCGGAGACAGATTTAGCGGTGGCGAGAGGGGAGAGGAACTCCTTGAGAGGAAGGTAAGTGATGTAGAAGGCAAAGGCGCCGGGGGTGTGGATGGTAATGTCGATGTTGCACTTGGAGTGGAACTCGGGACGGATGCTGTAGGTAGGACGATGACGACGCGGTCAGAAGGAGACACAAGAGAAATCAAGGAGAAGGAACGCACGGGTGGGGATAGAACTTCTCGCGCTCGAAAGAGACGTCGGCGGAGGGAGGGACGTTGCACCAGATGGTTCCCTCGCGCGCGACCATCGAGATCGAGGACAAACTGAAGCGCAGCACATAAGGGTCGTACGGCGACGGCAGGGAGATGAAGGTGCCTGATCCGGACAGCGCGGGTCCGCCGACGTCGGACAGCGGCAGAACATATGTCTGCATTGCGGTGATGGGTCTGGATAGACGATCAGCGGGGGGTCGAGATCGTGATCTTCGGGAGGCGGAGGAGTAGTCGGCAGTCAGCAGTCAGTCGCTGTAGTTAACAATGCAAGTGCTTGAAGATCTCCAGATGTTATCAAGCGCAGTCGTAGTCGATATGGCAGTCGATAGAGCAGTCTACAGCACTGGACTGCACAGTCTATAGTATAGACCACGAGAGAGATCAGCGGACCGGGGCCGCCGGGAAGCCGTTGGGAGGAACCGCCGGCGGAACAGGCCGCGAACAGCTCGATAACTCTACAGGTCTTTTATTTACATCTATATTCTACTCCCACATCTCGGTGAAATACAGCCAGCCAAAGCCCACAAAACTGCCAATCACGCCCAGCGAGCAGTACGTGCTGATCATGAGAAGTCGCAGAAACTCGAAATCGCTCAGCACGGGCAGCCGGCTGTACACAGACACAAACGCCAGCACAGGAATGAACCCCAGCAGGTATGCGCGTGCAAGCCGATCCAGCAGAAAGACGCGGTGGTATGCGAACCGCACCGGCGCAAGACCGTCAAACACGACGTAGAACGCAAAGATCCACGCAAACGTGTACAGATACTTGATGCACGCCTCTGCTGAGTTGAAGATCAGGGGGAACAAGCTTACATAGCCCGCGACAGTGAGCAAGTAGAACGGCGTCAGGTAGCGTTGGTCCCGCAGGACCAGAAAACTGAACGGCACAATTACCAGCAGAATCGCCTTCTCGTGCACATGCCAGCCAAACAGGAACGATGCGTAGCCACACAAAGTCACGGCGCTCAAGAATTTGTCAAACGACCCGCTAATCAGCAGCGGTATCATTGAGATCTACACGTTTGCGTCAGTTGAGATGCGCTGGCACTGATAAAAGGCAGATATGCAATACCATTTGGGTAGCAACCGTGAGCAAGAACGTCGTGGACGGCTGGATGTCTGGCAGCACGCTGAACGACGAGACGCCGACGAGGCCGCGGGTGATGCTGGAGTCGACTTGTGCGCTAAAGCTCGTGAACTTTGTGAGGGCTGGAAGAATGTGTGAGCGCGAGTGTGAGCACAAGCCTTAAGCATAGCACTTACTCAGATACAAAATGCGATCCGCGGCAGAGTAGAGTGCCCAGACGTTGGGAGCCCAGTAGGCATGGCACAGGCCGCGTGAAAATGGAAACAGGCGCTTGAGGAGCTGCTCAGTCTGGCCCATGTACACGAACGGGCCAAATGCGACGGCGCCGACGAAGAGCACGGTGCCACCGAGCATGATTGAGTTTTTCCATCGGATCACTGGAGCGTCGTTAGCTGAGGCAGGAAGCTTTACGTGGAGTACATACGCGACCATGGTTTCTTGACGGTGAATCCTGAAATGTTCAGACAGTAGCTTCGCAAAAGATAGAAAAAGTAGGCGGGAGCAAGATAGAGGTAGATGTGCTTGAAGCAAAGCAGAGCGGCAAAAAGAGCTGCACCGATCAAAGTGCTGCCTTGGCGGAGTTTGACGAACGAGAGAATGAGGATTCCAAAGAGCATTCCATTGTACTGGAAGTGGATGTTGTCGATGATCAGGAATCCAGGAGAAAAGTAGATGGACAGCGCGGCGGCGTATGCGGGCTGGCGCTGGTTTTCGGGGTAGAGCTTGATGTATTTTTGCAGCGCGTAGACAAGAACCAGCTCGGAGGCGATGACGGAGGACCGCTGGAACGCGATAGTGGCGGCGCTGGCGTAGTTGAGGTTTGCGACGACGAGCATCCGGGGGTCGAAGTACGCCGCGACCTGCGAGAGCAGCCACTCAAAGTAGGCGAAGAACGGCGGGTAGTCAAGAGTCCATTCCGACGAGTCCTGGTCCTCAGTTAGTAGGAGCTGGACGACTAAGCAGCAGGCAGACTCGCCTCAAAGTACCACTTGTCCAGAGGGAGCGAGTGAGTGAGGGCGAGCCAGTTGCGGTGGACCTCGAAGTCGGTGGACGTGTAGGCGGGAAACAGCAGCACCTTGAAGCACACTGCGGCCACGACGGAGTAGCCCAGCGCCGGCAGCAGCATCGGCAGGCCCATTGTGGTGTTTTTTTGTCTGTGTCAGTGTCTGTATATCTGGAGTATCTGGGGTCGAGTCGAGGAGTCGATGCCTCGGCCCTCGCCCGCGATGTCGCACAAGCCGCGCCGCACGCCCTGCGGCTGCCTAACCGCCATGTCGCACCGGTCGCGCGCAGTCTTCCCGCAGCAGTCAGAGCAGAGCGCTGTGTGTGCGAGAGTCCCGCGCGTATAAATACTCCCCCCGGCCCCCCCTCGCCTCTTCTTCTCCTCCCCCTCCCGTCCCGTCTGCTTCTGCCTCGACCATGACCATTGCCGCGTGGGTCCGCACTTTTCCCCTCATGCAGTACGTTCTGTCCTGGGCCCAGGACCTCTTCCTCTCCGTCCTCCGCACCGGCCCCGTGCCCCAGCACGTGGCCTTTGTCATGGACGGCAACCGCCGCTTTGCCCGTCGGCGCAAGCTCGAGGTGCGCGAGGGCCACTCCGCCGGCTTTGAGAGTCTCGCGCATGTATGAGTTTATTTCCCGTCTATTGGTGCAACGTGGCCAGAGCTGACGACGACCCCAGATTCTCGAGATGTGCTACCAGGTCGGCGTCAAGGTCGTCACTGTCTATGCGTTTTCAATTGAAAACTTCAAGCGTCCTCCCGTTGAGGTGGACGCGCTGATGGAGATTGCGCGAGTCAAGCTTCTGCAGATCATCCACCACGGCGATTTGGCCGACCGGTTCGGCATTTCAATCCGCGTGCTGGGCCAGCGTAGCATGATTCCGTCGGACGTGCTCGCGGTGGTGGACAAGTCGACCGAGATGACCAAGAACAACCACACGTATGTAGCGGATGTGCAGTGCGGAATGTAACGTTGCTGACGAGAGTAGGGCGATTCTGAACATTTGCTTCCCGTACACGTCGCGGGACGACATTGCCACGTCGATGCGGGAGATTGCCACGCTGTCGAGCAAGGGCGAGCTGGACCCGTCGACGATTGACGAGAAGATGCTGGAGGATCACATGTTTACCAAGGACTGCCCGCCGCTGGACATTTTGGTGCGCACGTCGGGGGTGGAGCGGCTGTCTGATTTTATGCTGTGGCAGGCGCACCAGAACTGCACGGTTGAGTTTGTGGACTGTTTGTGGCCAGAGTTTGAGCCGTGGCGGTTTGGGTCGATTCTGCTGCGGTGGAGCCGGCGGAAGACGGAGGAGTTGCGGAAGGAGGAGCTGCGGCGGCTGGAGCAGAAGCAGGAGTAGGTGTGTGTGTGTGTGTGTGTGTGTGTGTGTGTGTGTTGCATTGGTAGCTAATGGGTCTGGGGAGGAGTTGCTTGTTGATATAGTTATCTATGACAGAGAGATAAAAGTAGAGAATGCAAATTGCTAAATGTATATGTAATACGAGAGAACTACCAATCGGACTTGAAGGCAGCGCGCAGAGAGTCCGGGTAGACGCGGCCGTTGATGACGGTTTCCTCGACAATGGCCTTGCAGTGCTTTGGCTGGACGCGGGCCATCCAGATGCCCTCGCCGGAGTCGCGGTAGATGAGCACGTTGCCGGCGTACTTGTGGCCGCCGACGTGGGAGACAAAGATCACGGGGACGCCGCCGGGACGCGTGTCGGACGCGTCGCGGAGCAGGTCGTGCTCGCGCAGGTGGAGCTCGAGCTCCTTCTTGAGCATCGGCGCAGAGACGCCGCAGCGCTTGTCGCGGGTGCGGTGGGAGCAGAGCAGGATGACGGCGCGATGGCCGCGGTGGGCGTAGTGCACGCCGCCGTCGCTCGCGGGGAGGGTGAGCTGGGACGCGACGGGCCGCAGCGCAACAAGCGTCTGGGCGACGGCGGGCGCGGCGGCCAGCGAGACGCGGGAGGCCTCGACCATGGCCGGCAGCACGAGCAGCGTCGACACGCGGGCGTCCGGCGGTGCGGTCTCGAAGTAGCCCGGCGGGGGCGGCAGGGACGAGTTGGACACGATCACGCGGCCCGGAGCGGTGCCTGGCGCGGGCGTCCAGTCTGCGAGCGCAGTCGACAGCGAGCCCGTCTCGTCCTCGAGGCTGTGGGCCCAGTCGGACTTGCCGGTCGCAATCAGCAGATGCTGTTTCCACGGCTTTGCGGTGCCCCACAGCGGGCCGTCGGTGTCGATCTTGAGCGACGATGGAAACCGCGCGGTGCAGGTCGCGCACTCGTACTCGCAGCCGTCGGCGGGCACGACGGGCAGCACGGACGAGGCGTCGTCGGGGGTGTCGTCTGGTCCGCTGCCGAGCGTGCCCTTGATTCTGGAAAAGAGACCCATGGCTGGAGGTGTGGAGAGTGAGGGCGTGGAGGGGTCGAGAGACGCGTCGAGGGAGTGTTGATATATATATGTACAAGTAGTGTATTCGCGTCATATCAGAGTGCTGACGCGATGCTTATATGGATTGGTCCCACCCACACAGGGCCTAAACTCCGACAGTGGCGCACACGGCGGCTATCTCCGGCAACTAGACCGCTGCCGACCGTCATGACCTCATGTATAATATATACGCCGTGTGCAGTCTATAATATTGAGCACTCAAAGCCCTCGGAAACGCCGCTAACTCCTCGGAAAACATCGCCGGCCACAGCGAATTGTTATACATATAACAGTAGCGTCCTCATTTGAGCATCTCGACATCGCGTCTCAGGCGAACAGAGCTGACGTCATTAACTCGTGTTTGTCTGTTAGGAACACTAAAAGTGTTTGTTTGTTCTGAGTCTGTCCCATCCAACTTTCACTGTAAACATATAAATGCTACATATTCACGTCCCTGATCGCGAGACGGTTACATGACGCAACTGGTCCCGCCGGCCCGAGATGCCTCCCGCGTGTCCTTCACACCAGAATACTCTGTGCATGCACCGTATACCGCACTAGCACTGTTTTGGCTCCATTCGTCGGAGCGGTGCGGGGTAGCATCTGCTGCACGCTCTCCCTGTGTCCGCTGCCCACTCGCGACCAGAGCGACGCGAGTAAGTATTCAAGAGCAGAAAAGACAGTTACTTTTGTTTGCTGCTGAGAGGACTCCGTTCTTCTTCTTCTTTTTCTCTTCTCTTCTCCGTCTTCCTCTTCTTCTCCGCGCTGTACCGAGAGCATCATCGCACACGCGACAAAGAAGAGTCAAAAACTGCCGCGCCGCACTCGACCCCGCCGCCTCAATAGTTAAATACTCACTTCTCCTCCTCTTCCATCTTCCCCTCACTCTCCCCACCCCTCATCTCCTCCGCCATGGCCTCCGTCTTCGACGTCTCCGTCGCCCCGCCAGACGCCCTTTTTGGCGTCCTCGCCGCCTACAAGGCAGACCCCTCGCCCAACAAGGTCGACGTCTCCGTCGGCGCTTACCGCGACGGCTCCGGCAAGCCCTGGGTCCTTCCCGTCGTCAAAAAGGTCGACGCCATGCTCAAGGACGATCCCGCCCTCGACCACGAGTATCTTCCCATCACCGGTCTGCCCGACTTTACCGCATCCTCTGCAAAGCTCGTCCTGGGCGCCGATCAGCCCTGTCTCGCCGAGAACCGCGTACGTCGCTTCCTCATGTCCCTTCCCACTCGCGTCCGTCGTCCCCCCGACTAACCCTTCTTCTTCTTCTCTCCCAGGTCGCCTCGGTCCAGACAATCTCCGGCACCGGCGCAAACCATCTCGGCGCGCTCTTCCTCTCCCGATTCCCTCCCGCAAACAAAGAGGGCCCCACTACCGTCTACATCTCCTCCCCCACCTGGCCCAACCACAAGCAGATCTTCAACAACGTCGGAATCGTCGTCAAGGAGTACCCCTACTTTGACTCAAAAACCCTCGGTCTCGATATCGACGGCTTCCTCGCCTCCCTCGAGTCCGCCGCGCCCGGCTCCATCATTCTTCTCCACGCCTGCGCCCACAACCCCACCGGCGTCGATCCCACTCAGGACCAGTGGAAGCTTATTGCCGAGGTTCTTGTTCGCCGAAAGCTCTTTGCTTTCTTCGACTGCGCCTACCAGGGCTTTGCCTCCGGTGATCTCGACGCCGACGCCTGGGCTGTTCGCTACTTCATTTCCCTCGGCATCGAGCTTCTCGTCTGCCAGTCCTTCGCCAAGAACTTTGGTCTCTACGGTGAGCGTGCTGGCGCTCTCCACGTTGTCTCCAACAGCACTGATGTCTCCACCGCCGTCAAGTCTCAGCTCGCCCTGCTCCAGCGGTCGGAAATCTCCAACCCCCCTGCCTACGGTGCTCGCATCGTCGCAAAGGTCCTCAACGATCCTGAGCTCTACGACGAGTGGAAGGCTGATCTGCTGACCATGGCTGGCCGCATCAAACTCATGCGCAAGGAGTTGTACAACAAGCTTGTCGAGCTCAAGACTCCCGGCTCGTGGGAGCACATCATCAACCAAATCGGCATGTTCTCATTCACTGGTCTGACTCCGCCCCAAGTCAAGCTCATCACCAGCGAGTATCACGTCTACATGACCGCCAACGGCCGTATTTCAATGGCCGGTTTGAACGAGAAAAACGTCGCTTACTTTGCAGAGGCCATCGACAGCGTTGTGCGCAAGGCCTAGGCATTTCTTAGCTTTGGTTTGATATCCACGTGTAGGTTTGCTTTTGTAAGGTTATTGGCGTGGTGCTTAGATGGAATTACACTCAGTCTCATCAAGATCGTAAATGTATACATAGACCCTTACGGTTCCTCTCGTTCCTCCGCGGTTCCCGCCGCTGAACAGCCGTGTAAGCACAAGGGTTGTGTGTCCAGGGCTAGGTCTTTTTCTCTATAAATACTCCCGCGCCCGCCCGTTTTCTCTCTTTCTCCTTTTCTTTCCCCATCCTTATGCTAGGGCATTACGCATATCAGTGAGGATTCGTCCGAGATTGTGTATTTGCTGGTTGAAAACTTTAACCTTGACCGCTCCTGCGTGTCCTTTTGGATGCACAGGGAATTTTTGGAAAACCCTCCATTCTGTTTGGCGCCAGGGGGTGGAGGCCGTCGATATAAGGCAGGGCCCCTTGCGTTGGCCTCCTCCTCCTTCTCGCAACACCTTCGTCGTAAGCATAGTAGTTGGTTCTATAATACATTTATTACTTTTATATACATAAATTACATCTTACATGTAGCGCCCGACTCCTCTTTTCGCCGTACTTCTCGACGCGTCCTGATCAAGCCGTCGACCAGACCACGTTGTTGTTTCGTTAACATCCTTCCCGCTCTTCACGTCCCCTTCCTCCTCCAACGGCTTGCCGCCGTTCGCCTTGAGTTTATCCAGGTATTCCTGGAACGGATCAATCACGACTGTGATATGCTCGATCGTAATGTCGTCCAGCGGCCTGTCACTCGCGTCAGTAGGCGCGGCTTCCATCCTGTCTAGCACATCCAGTCCGCCCACGACTTTGCCAAACACCGTGTGTTTCCGATCCAACTGAGGCTTTGCGCGGTATAGAATGAAACTATGAATTTGTCAGCACTTGCGCGTATGAAGGAAGAAAAGAAAAAGGTGTCGCTTACAACTGCGATGTATTGGTGTTCTTGCCTTTGTTCGCCATCGACAGCACACCCCGTCCATCATGCATCAGCGGCGAGTTGAATTCATCTGCAAACGGCTTTCCCCATACACTTTCGCCGCCGCGACCTGTTCCTGTCGGATCTCCTCCTTGAATCTAACTGCGCGTTAACCATCATTCTGTTCTCTTGCTAAACCGCACCACCACGTACCATAAAATACTTGATATTTCGATGAAACTTGATTCCATCGTAATAACCTTTCTCGGCCAATTTGATGAAATTATAAACTGCTCTCGGTGCGTACTTCGTATTCAACTCGATATTCAAATTCCCCAAACTCGTCCGCATCTGCACATACCCGGGCTCTGTTACTCGTCTTGGTTTCAGCACGTAATCTTCATCCGAAATGATCTCACGATCAGACTTCGTATACGGTGTATACGCTGTCGATGTCAACGCCGCTGCACCTCGTCCCGTCGAGCTCTTTGCAAGATTATACGTCGGTCCACTATCTGTATCTGTCGCCTTTCGCTTCGCCGGCGGCAACACCAGCGTCCCATCGCCATTCTCAACATCCCGCTTCGTTGTCACCCTACCTGCGCTTTTCTCCGGCACATCAACCGCGTTTGCTCCTCGCTGGATCGTAATCACATCCTCCATCGTAAACTCGTCTCCCGAGATCAAATCATGATACTCATTCCCAGTCTTACTCAACTTGGTCACCGTTGTTCGCGCAAACACGTTCCCTGTTTTTCGAATACACACAATACTAGTCACATCCGGCATCAGCACTTCCAACGTCACAGGGTCAATGTATCGTCCGTTGTCATTCTTGCTGAATCGTAGCTTTATAAACTCGCTTTCCTTATCGCGCACTTTACGACCGGTCACTGGATTCGTCGAACGTTTCGCAAGCCACTTATCAAGTTGCCTTTCATACTCAGTCAACACCCTTCACCACAAACCTAAGCGCAAACGAACATACTTTGAATCAAACACGTTCCCATCAAGATCACACACCGCTTCCTCAAACGGCTGCAAACTGAGCGAACAATGCGTAAACGGTAAAGCCTTTCGTTTCCGTTTCCCATCGTCCGTCGTCCCTTTATTCCCACTAGCACCTCGCGATCCACTATGACTATCTGGGCCACTCCATTCAGAGTGTGTGATGTACAGTTTATCCGTGTTTTTACCCATCTTAGTAGAGGCGTTCCTTGGGTGCTGTTGAACCTGGGGAGGTACGGGGTGATATGGGCTTGGATCGATCAGTTAAGTGGGATGTACATGGGGTTCGGGTTGCATTTTATCCTGTCCTCGAGATAAATTATCGATATTATACAGTACATGTCTTCTTTACCACTATCGCATTTGTACACAACAGACGTATGTATATACTAGAAAAGTGAAAGCTCCTTCGGTGCTTGGGGCTGCAGCCTTCCAGCTCCATCTACAGTAGTTTTATTCGCTTATGCCTCTCGGACTGGTGTACATATATTCTACGCTCAGCATGATCCAAAGACCATCCTTGAGATTTGTTAGCCGTCACTGCAAATTCCGGATGTAACAGGGGGATTGCAGCCGAGTGGAACTGAATCCATACGTCGTCGTAGTTAGACCTCATCTTTGGAATAACATGTTCAACGTCATCGTCAAATCCACAGAAACTCCAGGAAGTTGATTCATAACCTGCTTGATTAGCGCGACCACCGCATCGTTCTCCATAAGCAAAATTTCCCGAGACTTGAAGAAACCAAATTGTTGATCTGAGGCCCTCTGAAGCAGGGACGCGGAAAAGATGCGACTGTGCAGATCAGGCAATGTTAGCATTCAACAATAAATCATCGCGCGCCCCAGTTTCAGATGCCCATGCAGGCTCGCTCGAATATGTCGTTTGAGCAGCAGTCAGTAGGTTCAACAGACGAGAGTCGCATTTGAAAACTACTCGACGGATCATGTTGGAAGACTACTCGGTCAGCAGCGGACATGCGTGGGGTTATAGAGGCGCGAGGCTGTTCCGCGAACATAGAAGCAGAACCAGCAGCAGACGGATTCAGCAGAAGTCAGTATACAGTAGGAAAATGCGACAGACAGCCAAAAACCAACTTGACAGTAACTGCGGACAAACAGCGGGTTCTTGGCAGAAAAAAATCAGAGAAGCTTATCAAGCAATTGAAGAGCACCAAATGCGTTCGGCAGCAGCACACACCTCATCCCCAAAGGCACCTTATTCGACAAAAGCGCTAGCAACACCCTATACACTCAGCACAGGAATCTCACGCAAAGTACTCCAGAGAATCGAGAGAGCATATGTATGTATATTGACGCGTCAAAAAATGCACGTGGTCTGTCACAATGTCTCAATAACGAATCAAAACAGATTTGAGCAACAGCAGAACGCGTCTTCCAAATCAATGACGCTCTCAAAGCACGGGAAGTCGCAAACAGACCAGATGGATGGTTCAAGGTAGGGGGGAATTCTGTCTTCAGACATGTATTCCGAGCATTTGATGAACTAGTACGGCAATAGGTCACGAGCGTACAAGCTCATGGTCGATTTGTCCAAGCAAGTGAAAAATATCCTTACTGGTGGTTCAATATCAAAAAAGTTGAGCCATCTAGAACAGTTATTCGTGTCGTGATGCGCGATCCAGAGAGCAGGAGCAAACCATTGAATAGGGCGAATTGAACTGGCAGCGGAGCGGTAAGATTGGCTGCTCTCGGGAAAGCGGTCGCGACCACAGTCTTCAAGTCTAACGTTGCACGAGGAGGAATGAAACTGCTTTGTTATAGACTCAGCCCAAATTAACTTATCCATATCTGGATCCGTCAGTAGAGAGTGCAAAGTGCGGCATGTTTGCAAAAGAGAGAAGAGAGCCTCGATATCGCAGAATCCAAGCACGACACAGAGGACATCTGTCGGCAATGAGAGCAAAGTCCGGTCGCACGATTCAGTCGAGCCTGATGATGGCGGATAAGACGAGCGCCTGGTCCCGTGAAAAAAACATCGTGAAAACATCGTGGAAAGTCGCGAGTCAAGAGCTGGGACGCAAAGCGATGTTTCTAGGGGGCGCACGACGCACACGCGAGTGGCCGAGGACTGCTCGGCAGTCGCGTGGCATCGATCTGCAGTGTGTTGTCAGTTCTCGATCCACTCCCCGATTGGAGCTTCTCGATGGGCTCGATGGAGACCTATTTGGCGGCAGACTTTGTCACTGCGACGCCATGAATTGCAAAAGTTACCACACAACTATGGAAAAACTACATATCATATATACACCGCTTATTGTCTAAAAAGTTAATTACATATACTGCTGCTTCCACGCGCAGCAAAAATACATGCTGCAATTATTTATTATTTACAAAATCGCAGTATCTACACATTTACGCCGAGTCCACAGACTGCTGTCGCTGAGCCAAATAACCGCCAACTTCAGGGTCCATATAGTACTTGCGATCGCGCTGATTCACAGGATCAGCTTCCAGTGGAATACGCTTGAAGAACTCTGGATGAATGAGAGCACGTAAATCTTGTTCAAAAAATGTCAGTAAAAATTCCAAACCAGAATATCATGAAACATACTCAGTCGGTTGTAGTACTTTGACGTGACGTTACCGCCCAACGAGCGCACATGCCGCACAGCCTCCCGCGAAGCAGCGCTAACTGTTATGTCGATTGGCTGTTTAAGCTTTTCCTTTCCGTTGGCAAGCAGCTTGACGCCATCCTTGATACCGCGACATAACCGTGAATCGAGCAGATGCTTCATTGTAATTGGCTGTGTTGCGTCAAGTCTTCCGGCATCAATCCACGCCTGAATGCGATCGAGGTTAACTTTGACATAGGTCTTTTTGTGACTACTGGTGTCAGTGGAAAAAAAAACACTCAACGCTAATTCAAGATGTTTGCCACTTACACAGTGTTAAAACCAAATTTTGGCAGCAGGACAGACATAGGAGTCTGACCACCTTCAAACCACGGCGCAACACTTTCCTTCTGCTTTTGACCGTTCATACCACGTCCAGATGTTTTACCCTTTAGCAAGTCAGTTTCCCGCCCTTCTCTTAAGCATCGCGTCATTCCAAACGTACCTTGCCACTAGCGGGTCCTCGACCAACGCGTTTCTTCTTCTTGTATGATGCCGGGTTGTTCGACAGAGCACTCAGAATCGACGCAGAGCGCGCGCCCATCGGAGCCGGGTTGTGAAGCTGCTGTCCAATTGCTGCTAGCGGCGACAGTGGCCGCGTCTGGCGCCCAATCGCAGCAGCCAGCAGCGAGAAACCAGCGGATATCCGAGAAGCCATCGCGGTCTGTTGTTGCAGTATCGTTCTTGCGGGTCGAACCAGATATCTCGACCGTCGGGAAAGGCTTTTCTGACTTCTCAAAGACCGGATTCCGACGCCGCACCACCGCCACAAACGCCACCTTTTTGCTGTCAGCGCCAGACGCGAAAAGTCCGCGCCATGAAAGTAAACGACGCGTCTCCGCGCCCGTAAATCCCATCCCAAACTTTCTCTCCGTTGTCGGTCTGTTCACGCAAGTTCTCCATACGCGTCGCGTGAGTCTACTCGCTTCATGCTGTATTTGCTCTTGGAGAAGCGTGTCTGTTTATCTACGTTCAGAACGCCTTTGCGAACCACCTTTCGTCCCGTGCGCCGCGTCCTCTCCGCCTCTTCGCGCGCCGCCTTCACGCCTTGCTGCCGACAGCGTCTTCCAACTCCTTGCACCATGACTACAGTCCAGATCTCACCCGCAAAGAGCGCGGATCCACATTATGGCATGATCCGCATTGAGGACGGCACCGCGGAGGGCATGTACATTCGACTGAGTGAGCTGGAAAGTAGTGACTTTGACATTGATGAACTTTCTCCGGAAAAGCCGCCTTCACAGCCTCACAAGGCTCCAGTAGCCCCACCACCTCCTGTTCAGCAGCTCTCACCAACTCCCAAAAAGGCTCATGTACCTTCTTTCGCGTCAGGCGGAGTACCTCCTTTGGCCGCGCGATCCCCCGAGTCTACCGCGAAAGCAGTTCCACTTTCGCAATTATTCTCACCGTCAGCAGCCTCGACGACATGGTCATCATCACCGCCAAACCACAGAACCGAGACGGTTTTGAATCGACAGCACGCGCAACAACGCATAAGTCAGTTTGCGCCTACTTCGTTTGAAACTCAGCAGGATGCCGCGTCGTCTGCAAGCGGCCAGATCCGAAGCTTTGCGTCGCGCACTTCTAGTGCTTCCACCACTGTCACCGATGGGACACCGTTATTTTTTGAAGATTCAGAGCCAGCGTCCCCGAGACGACCACGGAAGAAAACTACCGCTAAAAAGAGAGCCTTACCATGGGCCGATGACAGCGCTGCCGCAGACAGTGAGTTTGATCCTGAGGCAAGCTTTATTCCGTTAGAGAGGGCCAAATCCAAAAGCAACAAGGCATTTTTATCCTCTGTTGTCGAAGATAATGTGGATATCATGGAAATTGACTACAGCAAGAAAGCAAAGCGAGCTACGCGTACGCGTACTCGATCTCGCACAGTCAGTGAGCAACAGGTTCAAAAGCCCAAAGAGGCTCAGTTAGTTATGCTTAGTCGAGAGCAGCAGGAAGTCATCAAGATGGTGTGTGAAGACAGCAAGAGCGTCTTTTTCACAGGCTCGGCCGGAACAGGAAAGTCGGTTCTTTTGCGCGAGATCATCCGACTACTCAAGACCAAACATAAAAGCTCATCAGAAGCCGTGGCCGTGACCGCGTCGACGGGGTTGGCGGCATGTAATATTGGCGGTGTCACGGTGCACAGTTTTGCGGGTATCGGACTAGGACAGGAGGATGTTCCGGCGCTCGTCAAGAAAATTAGAAAAAACAAAAAAGTTCTGCAGCGGTGGCAACGGACAAAAATTCTAATTATGGACGAGATTTCCATGATTGATGCCGAGCTTTTTGAAAAACTGGATGCAATTGGTCGACGATTGCGAAATAAGCCAGTGTCACCTTTTGGTGGCATCCAGCTAATTTTGACCGGTGATTTCTTTCAGCTTCCCCCGGTAGCACAGAACGGAAGAATAGCACGGTTTGCCTTTGAGGCTTCAACCTGGAAAGACTCTGTTCCTAATACTATTTGTCTGACCCATGTTTTCCGACAGCGCGATCCCGGTGCGTATTTTTCTCATGATTTGATTCGGCGATAGCAACTAACTTTGACAGCGTTTGCTGGATTTCTTAACAAAATGCGACTCGGTCAGCTCACCCCAGCTGATGCGCACGAGTTCAACAAAAGCGGCGCGCCTCTACCGAACGATGGACTTGAAGCGACTGAGTTGTTTCCCACACGAAATGAAGTCGAGCATTCCAATGCTCGTCGAATGGGCACGCTCACAGGTGACGCAGTTTTGTACACAGCGATCGATAGCGGTACTTTAGATCCAATTTTCCGGCAGCGTCTGCTTAGTAGCTGTATGGCGCCTGAAAAATTGGCGTTGAAAATTGGATGTCAAGTGATGCTGATCAAGAACATGGACGAGTCTCTGGTGAACGGCACTCTTGGAAAAGTCATTGCGTTTGAGACTGAAGATGAGTTTCAGCTTGGCGTTATCAAATCCTTGGCAGAAGCTGAGTATGACGATGACAGACCAGATTTAGCTGAGCTAAGGCGTCGCAAGATTGAGCGCGAGATGCAGTTGATGCAGCCACGATCACACGATCAAACAAAGTATCCTGTTGTTCGGTTTGTTACCGTGGATGGTACGACGCGCGATAAGCATATTTTGCGTGAATCATGGTCGATTGAGCTTCCGAATGGTGAAGTTCAAGCCCAGCGAAATCAAGTACCGCTGATTCTTGCATGGGCTCTTTCTATACATAAGGCGCAAGGTCAGACGCTCGAGCGAGTACGAGTAGATCTTGGACGGACATTTGAAAACGGACAGGCGTATGTTGCATTGAGTCGAGCGACGACACGAGCAGGTTTGGAGGTTAAGAATTTCTCGCTTTCGAAGGTCAGAGTACACGATAAAGTTAAGGAGTTTTACGCGTCGCTGAGTACGTATGAAGCGAAATCGGATGATGATGATGAAGCACAGAGAGTACGCAGCTTTGGTAGCTAGTGACTTGCATGGTACATAGTAGCTTGTGCAAGACAATATATACACATACACAATTGGGAATCTATAATACATAGGCTATTGTACAAATTATGGCGACCATGCGTAATTACTGGTTCCGCAAAACCGGCTTTGCGGGATCCCACGGCCCTTGAATCTCGCTATTCACATGTTAGTCTGAAGAAAGAACAAAAAAAAAAAAAAAGAGGGAAGAAACACACTTTTTGTATTTTTGGAGTGCAATGAGCCACCCCGGTGCGATGAACGCTGCTGATATTATTGCAGTCATCCAGACTCCGAAGGCCCAAACTCCGCCAATCAGGTTGAGATAGAGACCGTTTATTATGATGCATATCGCGGTAAGAAGTAAATGCGCCGGAAACGAGTATGTTCGAAGCCATCGTGAGAAGATAGGAAAGAGACCAAAGATCTCAATTGAAAAGAGGAGGAATGAGAAAACGCTTAATGTTGTAGAGAGGCGGGATGCAAGAACAATAGCAGCAGCAATGGCGAGGTTAGTAGACAAAGTTGGTGGTACGGTTTTTTTGTGACCGACAGAATAATCGTGGAAGAAGATATTGAGCATGAATAACCAAACTGAGATTGCCCAAATCGAGTCCGATGAAGTTGACTGTGTCAAAGATTTCAACACTGGCGATAGTCCCAAAAGTGTTGATACGATGAGAACTGCAGATTTAGCTGTCGATGCTCGGCTTGCAGTGTGTTGGCCAAGATAGCTCCATGCGAAATAGCCAAACAAAGTACAGACAGAGCCGGTGCTCGCAAACCAAGCTGGGTTGTAGTCAAAGTTGTAAATGACGACAAATACGCATGCAAATAGCGTTACTGTGGACACATGCAAAATTATGACCGTTGAATCCGAGCAAAGCGCCCAGAATGAATACTGCTGAACATGCAAGTTGCGCTTGAGCTGTGAAAGGAAGGAGTAGTCGACATAGTTGTCCGGATACGGCTGATGAACCCATAGTAGTTTCCGCCATGGTTTCAACGGCCTGCGACCGTTCATTGTAGCTGTGCTGCTGATGCGCTGCACGCCCCTGCTGCGTGTTTTCTGAAGCTCCAATCCGTCCATTCGTGCCGGTGTGGTGGAAGTCTGTGAGAACGCGGCCGAGCTCATCGGAGATGGAGTCGATGAGCTCGAGGATGACGACAGAGATGCTGGCGATTGCTGGCCGTTAGAAGCTCCACCAGCAGTTTCTGCCCCAGCAATTCCTGCTGGAGTGTTCCTTGAGGCCATTATTCTGAACTCGCAATCAGAACTGGCCGAGGCGCATGACCGGCGATGATGGGGGGGGGTGGGTGGACATCACGATGGGAGTCGACGAGTTGGGACTTTGGAGGGTTATATAATGGCCGTTTGTGGGCTAGGGCGGTTCAGACCCGCAGTTGTGCTTACAGCTCAGACGAGCCGGGGGCGTTCGTCGGTATTCCAGTCTACACGCTGCGATACACACTCCACCGCAGGCTATTCACACACAATCATCTGCAAACAGGCATCCAAAGTCTGTATTTTTGACAGAGAGACACAGCGCAGTTTGCTGTGACACTGATTTGCAACTTGTTTCTCGAGATCACACAGAATGGAGCGACTAAACCGACTGTTGGGCGCCGGCGGCGGAATGGGCGGTGGCATGCCATCGATGATGGTGTGTGATTCGACTCTACGTTTATCCAGCGTGCTCTAACATCTACACATAGGATCCGGCGATTGTTGATAACTCGGAGTGCGTCTACATCTCATCGCTTGCGCTGCTGAAGATGCTTAAACACGGAAGGTACGTGGATCGGGGATACGAATCAGCAGATAATGTCTAACGAGTATTTTGTAGAGCTGGTGTGCCTATGGAAGTTGTATGTTTCAAGACTTCTGGACAGAAGAATGCAGGCTAATTTGAAACTATAGATGGGTCTTATGCTTGGTGAATTTGTTGACGACTTTACGGTTCGAGTGATTGACGTGTTTGCGATGCCGCAGAGCGGGTACGTGGCGACGAAGAGTAGTTGCTGAATCATGCTAACTGAATCAGAACTGGTGTAAGTGTAGAGGCTGTCGATCCTGTGTTTCAGACCAAGATGATGGATATGCTGAAGCAGACAGGAAGGTACGTTTGATTGTGACCTCGTGGGGGTGAGTATTAAACACCACGGCTAACGCTTTGACAGAGATCAGATGGTCGTCGGCTGGTACCACTCGCATCCCGGTTTTGGATGTTGGCTGTCATCCGTTGATATCAACACACAGCAGTCGTTTGAGCAGCTGACGCCGCGATCAGTTGCTGTCGTGGTCGATCCTATACAGTCAGTCAAGGGCAAGGTCGTGATAGACGCGTTTCGGCTAATCAGCCCGACGTTGATGATGATGGGTCAGGAGCCACGGCAGACCACCTCTAACTTGGGACATCTGAACAAGCCGTCGATTCAGGCTTTGATTCACGGTCTGAATCGCCACTACTACTCGATCGGCATCAACTACCGGAAGACGCCGCTTGAGGGACAGATGTTGTTGAACTTGCACAAGACTGAATGGACCAAGGGTCTGGCGCTGAAAGATTTCAAGACACACGACAAGGAGAATTTGGAGGCTGTGCAGCAAATGGCGAAGCTTGCGGAGGCGTACACTAACCGGGTTAAGGAGGAGAAGGAGTTGACTGCTGATCAGCTCAAGACGCGGTACGTGGGTAAGCAGGATCCGAAGAAGCATCTTGAGGAGAACGTTAGTCAGCGGATGGAGGACAATGTGTGTGTGTTGCTGGCAGGCATGATTGATAACATTTCATTCAAATGAGTACAGTGTACATTTAGCAGATAATAGTCATTTTTTATGAGTATGTGGTCCTTTGAATGGGGCGACGCCAATCTTTTAGCAAGTAAGCAAACGCGAATTAATCACGCCTACTCAATTTGATAAAAAGAAAGATAACGTAAAATTGTGAAAGCGCGTTCATGACCAGCACATCATGGTCAAGATATGGTTTTGCGGAGGTTATACTGTCACGTGTGCGCGCGTTCTCTCTGTTTTTAGATTTTGCTTTGTCCACTATATATATTCCCGCGTGCGCGATACTGTTTGATTCCCCTTCACGGGTTCGATTGTTTTAATTTGTTGCAGAACTATAGTTATCTCTTGTTGGGTATTGAATTCAAAACAAGTAGTTTTTTCTCTTCTGACGCCCTTTTTTTACTTCGCCAAACCAGCATAACCAGAGCAATGAGCGAAGCACGTGTATCACAAAGCGACGAGGATGTATTCGAGTTGCTTGAGTCGCTTGGTCCTGATTCCGGAGACAACGGAGCTCCTGCGACAGAGCGTGAAGGAAGTGAGAGGTTACCGGAACCGTCAGAGAAAGATCTTTTGGGATTTCTAGATTCGCTTGAGAAAGAGGCTGCTGCACCGCGCGCGAGCATGGATGATCGGAAATCAGAGAGTAAAGCGACCGCCGGCGCCGAGGAGCCGGTTGTTGCGGAGAAAGAAAAGGTTGAGAGTAAGCCTGTTGTGCCGAGTGTTGATGTTGGTGCTGCGAAGACTGAGGTGAAGAAAGAGGAGTCGCTTGCGAGTCCGGTGAAGTCACTTACGAGTTGGTTTGGATCGGCGAGTCTATGGGATTCAGCGTCTGCGGCCGTGAAAGGCGCAGAAGCTCGAGTGCGTGATATTCAACAGAATCAGGATTTACAGGAGAAAGTGAAGGGGAATATTGAAGTGCTGAATAGATTCGGTAAGTTTGTTTTGTTTTATTTTCAAAGAAACTTGTGCTAATGCCATCCAGGGTTTTCGAAAACTATTGCGTCGACTCTTTCGTCTGTTTTGGAGACTATTGCTCCACCAATCATGAGACATGAACAACTGCGCATTCATATTTTTCATGACATCGTGGGGTACCCGTCGATTGACACTATTGTCTACTCTGTTTTTGATCGAGTCATGCAGCAGGTTGAAGGTGGTGAACTTATAATAGTGCAGAAAGGACGGGAGAGCCGAAGACGGGATTCAGATAAGCGGGGTGTGAAACGAGATATGGGGTTGTTTACCGGTGGAATTGAGGCTGGTGAAAAGCTCTGCCGAGCTAATGTCGAGCAAATTAGATCAAAGGGCAAGGAACCGTTGCAAGGAGAAGAAGGTTAGTTCATGTCTTACACACACATATTTTTAGAAAGAAAGCGGGCAGGACTGACTAGCAGAAAATCCGGTTCATAAATCTGATATCTACCTCTCAATCCAAGCGTGCACGTTACTTCCATCAGCAGATACGGCCGAAGACAAAGAGAAGTTATTTGCGTTTGTGATTTTCCTGGACGACCCTCACCATGAGCTTTCGTTTACCACACACTCACAGTCCTTTCCTCTTCAATGGTGCGAATGGCTTGACAGCGACGAGCCTATTCCAGGACAAGTTGACCCACGAGGGTGGATTGCGGAGTGGGTTGAAGAAGGTCTAGGGCTTGCGATCGGAGTTGTTGCACAGAGATATGTGGCAAGTCGTATGGCTATCGGGGTTGATTTTGATGCGGAGAATGCTTAGAGTATTTGTATACGGGCTTGTAATCATGGAGTATAGTTAATTTATTTTTTTTTTTTTTTCATTTGTTTTTGATTAAGGTGAAGAAGTGTAGGGCGCGCAGAGCATCGAACGTTGAAAGCCGCACGTCATCGAAATTGATCTCTGCCAAGTTTACAAAACCAACGACATCCCCAGAGAGAAATAGATTCAAGATCAAAGATGACGACTACAGCTGATGAAGAACGAGGATCGAGTAGTCGGCGAAGTGTGAGTAGCCGGGACGAGCGGCGTGGACATCATCATCATCATCATCATCATAGACGTCATCATGAAAGTAGTCACCGAGATGGTGGACATCGACGACGGCATCATGACGATGATGTTGTGAGTGATCGAGAACATGAAGATAAGCGACAACGGAGAGATGATGATGGTGAGGATAATCGACGTCGAGAACGACGGCATCATGAGTCTAGCGAGCACAAGGAAGCAGCAGCGCCAGTACGGAGCCGAGTACCACTTCCTTCGCAAGCTGAGAAATTCGGAATGAACGCGCCACCGTCTGGGGTTGGAGCTCGAGGAAGTGGAGCGGGACGCGGACGAGGTGTGCGGATGAGTGCGGAGGAGGAGAAGCAAGTGAAGGAATGGGTGAATAATGAAGATGTGTTTGCGCTGACGCAAGCGAAACGAGGTGCAGCGATTCGGGTTCGTGAGAAACGGGCAAAGCCTGTTGACTGGCTTGTTGTGAATTTGCAGTTGGGAATTTCAGGAAAAGAACGAAAAGCGGGATTCGCGACTGATGATGAAGCGCTCACGGTGTTTGTATCGGCGGATGAACCGGTGGATGAGAACGCGTTGAAGGAGTTTGTGATGAAGGTTCCGGCGCCGGGAGGCGTTATTGGGAAGCTTGGAGAAGCGGAGCTGGAGACGCTTGTGAAGGATGTGGCGGAGTATGTACGGCTGGATACGACGAGGTTTAATAGAGAGTACTGGGAAGCTGTGCTATATTTGTGCAAGCAGCGACGGGATGTGCTGGGATCCGTTGTGACGCCAGCAGTGAATGCGGATGTTGACCGGATGCTTGCAGGAAAAAGCTATGCTGAGTTGGTTGATCTTGAGCACCAGATTGAGACAGTGCTGGGTGGGAGTGATGCAGTTGGTGAAGCGCGGTTTTGGAAGATTGTGCGTGAGGAGCTGGTGAAGAGAAAAGAACAGGCGCATGTGGATGGGATCATGGCGCGGGTTACGAGAAGTCGACGGGAGGTTCTTGAGATTGAGACGCGAGCTGAGGCGAAGGAAAGTGTGGAGAAGATTGAGGCGAAGCAGAGGGTTGAGATGAAGAAAGTGGAGTATGATCCGTTGATGGAGGAAGGGTCTGTCGTCACTGGAGAGGGCGTGAGCATGGGGATTTCAGAGTTTGCGGCGTCGTTGCAGCAGAAGCAGAAATGGGTTCAACGAACAGGATACTTTCCAAGCGGCACGAAGCAGATCACGAAGGTTGAGTCTGGACCGCGTGAGACGAGTGCTACGAGTGCAGAGAAGTTATTTGAGCGGGAGGCAGCACAGGTGTCTGAGAACGAGGTTGCGTTTGACGAGGAGGCTGATTTGGGTCAAAATGAGGCGAATGGGACGGGAAAGAAGCTGATCAAGCCGCGATATTTCAATCGAGTGCAGATGGGATTCGAGTGGAACAAGTATAACCAAACGCATTACAGCGCGAATAACCCGCCTCCGAAGGTGGTGCAGGGATACAGGTTCAATTTGTTTTACCCTGAGCTTGCGGATAGCGCGCGGGCGCCGACGTACAAGATTATTCGAGACGACGGGCGGCGACGTGGGGAGACGAATGCGGGGCCGGGCGAGACGGATACGTGTATAATCAAGTTTATTGCGGGGCCGCCGTATGAGGACATTGCGTTCCGGATAGTGGATCGGGAGTGGGATTTCTCGGGAAGGAGGGAGAATGGGTTTAAGAGTAGGTTTGACCAGGGGATATTGCAGTTGCATTTCCGGTTCAAGAAGGTGTTTTACCGGAAGTGAGATGATTTTGTAATCATGTAAGATTGTAATATACAGATATGCTATAAAAGTACACACGCAAGATCAGACAGCCTGGGCTTTCTTTTCTGCAACGTAGGCGCGGAGTTGGTCCTGGATTTCATTAATGTCGACATGTTTTATCTTTGGTCGTTTTGAGGGTTCTTGAACGACGCCGAGAGTGCGGAGGAAAGAAGGACCTTGGGGTTGAACGACGACGGATTCCGGAATGTTGTATTTCTCACGAATGCGGTGTTCGTGCTCTTCGACGGCTTCTTCGGGGATTCCTTCCAGGCCGAAGATTTCAATATCAGGGCGTTCGCGGCTGTGAGCAGGCGAAGTCAGCGGCGATGCAAGAGGATGAAAGGTGGGAAACGTACCCAGGAAGAGTGTTAACAACGTGTAAAAGCTGCTCTTTGTGTACTTGTTGCATGTGGATGGTGAGGCCGCCGGCGGTGTTTAGTCGTTTGTTGCAGCGATCGCATTTGAAGTGCTGAGCGCGCTGGTGGGAGATGAGGACTTTGAGATCGTCAAAGTCGCGCTCGCAGTAGAAGCACCACGGGCGTTCTAGGAGACGCAGTAGATTTGCACTTGCGGATTTCTTGCGGCCCATTCCGTGTGTGTGTGTGTGAAGATGTGAAGAGGGTGGTGGAGAATTCGGAAGTTGGGATTAGATGAGGAAATGGTGCGGCTGCAAGAGGTGGGAAAAGCTGGGAATGGTGGTTAGGGTGAGGGCAGGCGGAGGAGGAGAAGATCCCGAAGAGGAAGGAGGGTTCTATTGTTTTCTGGTTTTTTATTTTATTTTTATTTATTTATTACGCTATTTCTGCTGCTGGTTGGATCAGGTAATGAAGGGGGGAGGGTTATGTATAAACGACGTCCACACCTCGCTTCTGACTGTAGTCCTGACTCAGATCGACAACTGTGGAGAATGTGATACGTGCTGTGATCGGGCGAGGTGGAGTGGAAGCTGTAAGGGGCGGACCCTTGAGGACGGGACAAGAGAACAGAGGAACATTGTGGAGAACAGGTAAGGAGAACAAGAGAACAGGTGGAGGTGAACACAGGGGGCTGTTTGTCGGTTAAAGATCGCGAGGATCGGCGGAGCAGAGCGTTTACGTTAGCGTTTATGTTAGCGTTTACGTGAACGTGAACTGCTGGGACGGACCGGGAAGCGGGAAAGAGACGCGAGCAGCTGATATGAGCCGACCGCGCGCGCCGAACAACAAACACCAAACGCGAACACCGTGAACAGCGGCCAAAACGGGCTGGGTGATGGACGCGAAACCGTCGACGACATCCCTGCGTTCTCGAGGCCAGCAGTATGCGCGCAAACAGGAACGGGCGCGTGCATCGCGTGCATCGCGTGCGTGGCAGTTGCCGAAAACGGCAAGCGGGCGGACGCGTCGAGACGCGTTTGGGACGCGTCGCTGGGCCGGACGCGTGCGAAAACGGCCAGTGCGCGGCCGCGGCGCGTGCGGCGCAGATGCGGAGACGGATTGAGTTTGGATGTGCGCGAAAGTCTAAAATGAGAGGAGAAGAGGGCTGGCTGCGTCGAGCAAGAGATGCAGAAGATGCGCATGCGGATACGCGCAGACAAACGAACAGAGCAGCCGAGGATCTGCACATAGTACAGGAGCGCGCAGATCGAGGGCATCGGGAGCCAGAAACCGGGGTCGCGACGAGGAACGGGACGTGAAGCAAGGGGAGGCTGGCGCTGTCCGCAAGGTTTAAAGGCGCCACGCGCCACTCGAAGATGTGGCGGGGCAGGTCCAGCAGGTCCAGCAGGTCCAGCAGGCGAGCAGGCGAACAAGCGATCGACAAACCGGCGTCGGCTGCAGAGATGGGCTGACGAGGACTAACAGTAAGAGCCCGTTGCGGTGGCGGGCGGAACCAGCTCGAGACGGCGACCGGCGACCGGCGGCGTGTGGCTGGGCGAACCAGCCCGTGGACGAACATGGGGCTCGAGAGGCTGCCGAACACGCAGAACACGGGCGTGCGTGGCGGGCGTGACGGGCATTTTTTCGAATGCACGCGCGCGCTCAAGGCAGGTCAAAAAAGTCAAGATCGAGCGGCGGAACCTCAGGATCGTCGCGAGGGGTGGTCGGGGACGAGGTGAACAGCGGTGAGAACGCAGAGCGCAGAACGCGGTCGCGTGTTTTCCACACTCTTGCTAACGATATTGGTTGAGATGTAGCATTCAAGTCGTTCACTTCTTCACAGTATAATAATAATAATAATAATAGTTATAATAACCAAGTATACGCAACACTCGAACACAGCTCACAAGAACAAGAACAGACGATGTATCCCTTGCGTGCGGCGCGCTTGCTCGGCGGTTAAGCTTTGTGCGAGGCACGCAGCCCCTGCAGACCTGTGCGAGCTCACTGTGCGAGTTCAGCAAACCAGCCCAGCCCGGCGCAGATATAATACTTCTTGATCGGCCCTCCTCCTCGCCCTCCCCGTCCCCGTCCCTTCCTCCTCCTCCTCCACCATCTCCACTCCGCCCTCGTCCGTCCCGCCCGTCTCCGCCTCACAATGCTCGACATCGACCGCGCCGCCCTCGACGCCTTCGTCGCGTCCCCGGTCTCCCCGCAGATGATTGCCTACCTCGTCTCCACCACCCAGTCCGTCATCCGCTGCTACCCCGACCAGCAGACATATCCCTACTCTCCTCCCGTCTCTCCCGACCGTGAGCTCTGCGACCCGCTCGACGACGTCCCGCAGTCGTCGCGCCTGCCTTCCCTCACCGCCTTCATCGCCACCCTCGTCACCCGCTCAAACGTCCAGACCCCGACTCTCATGTCCACCCTCGTCTACCTCTCCCGTCTGCGCGCCCGCCTGCCCGCCATGTCTTGCGGCCTGGCCTGCACCTGCCACCGCGTCTTCCTCGCCGCTCTCATCCTTGCCGCGAAGAATCTCAACGACTCCTCCCCCAAGAACAAGCACTGGACAAAGTACACTCTCGGTCTGTTCTCGCTCACCGAAGTCAACCTCATGGAGCGCCAGCTGCTATTTCTTCTCGACTGGGACCTCCGCATCACAAACGACGACCTGCTCCACCACTTTGCGCCATTCCTTGCCCCCATCAAGGCCGAGGTCCGCCGTCGTGAGATTGCTGCCCGCGAGCAGCACGAGTACAATCTGCGTCGCCAGCACCAGCACCAGCACCAGCACCAGCACCAGCACCAGCACCAGCACCAGCATCATCAAAGCCAGCAGAGCCGCAACCTGTCAATGGCCATGGCCGTGCCGCCGTCGGCGTCGCCGTACTACTGCACTCCGCCGCTGTCGCCCGAGTACGTCACCCGGTCGTCGTCCACGTCATCATCCTTGTCGTCGGCCTCATCTCGCGCGCCAACACTCACCTCGTCCATCTCGTCTTCCTCCATTGCGTCCTCGCTTAGCATCCCCGGCTCGTCGCTTGTGTGCTTGCCTACGCCCGGCGAGTGCGATGCTCCGGACTACATGGCTGCCGGCAGCTACGATGACGAGCACGAGCTTGAGCTTCCGACCGCTGCGTACTCGTCCGCTCTCCCTGATCTCTACCTTTACAGCCTGGACGACGCCATGCGCCGGCCACACGCAACCGAGATCTCAACGTACCCGCAGCCCACAGCGATGCAGCACGAAAAGTTACAGCGCCCACCAGCCGCGGCGACAAGTGTCTCGTCGCATAAGCGTTTGAAAGGAAAAGCCTCGGGTCTGATTGCCAAATTTTGGGGCGCGCAGTCGAGACACGCGGTGGTTTGAAATATTTTGGGGTTTCTTTCTTTTTTTGTTAAGGATAAGGTCTTTGTTTGGTTTTGCGGTACATTGGGTTTTTGCTTTTTGGATAGAAGGCGTTTCACGAGTTATGAATTGCATACGGAGTAATAGTATACATCATGGACATTTTTCTCATCACGATTCCTATTTCGTACTTATGTGGCTGTAGACGCAGGCACGACGCACTTTGTATGCACGCCTAGTGTACGACTAAGTACGCCTTTGAATGCGGCAGTCCGTACCCTCTTACGACGTGGGCTGTTTGCGGCTGCTCATGGCCTTCGTTGTGGAGTCTTCGTGGCTTGTGGCAGAGATCACCGTTGATCCTCAGCCCTGGAGCAGACTTCCCATCACTTTGCCGTTTACGGAAGCGCCGTCACGCGTATGCTGCGTATGCGCCTGGTCTGCTCGACAGACCCCAGTCTAGCTACAATATTACGATATTACAGCTTGGAAAAGATGATTGTAATCCTCAAAGCTATACAACAGGAAGAAGACGAGTAAATGTAAGTGCTGCTCGACATCCCAGCCTCTTTACCTCTGACACGTGCAAGCAAGCTTTTACAGCAAAAGTTTATCAGAAACGCAAGACAGGAAACGAATAGGGCTTCGATAGGGCTTCATAAACATAAAAGACAGAAATCTTTGTAGCATACGAATTAACCGATTTTCTACCAGTATTCAGTGTGGAAGAAAGTGCGTTGGCGTTCTCCATATGCCGTGATTGTATTGGCGGACTATCGGGCTGTTCGCGATTGCGCACTTTTTCAGGGGCTTCTCTGACCTGATTCGTCTACCCAATAACCGCTTTCTACAATAGCTCTACTGTTAAAGGCAAGTTATCAACTATTATGAGAATACAGAGTTACAGAGAGAAGTAAAGCGATGACGATGATGATAGTAATTAACGCCTACGCGCGGAAGCAAAGCAATGTGTGGCTTCAGGCACGCTTGGAAAGTTGAGCTTCTTATCCGCGGCAGTACCGAGAAGGCTCTCGGACAACTGTCGGCTCGCAAACTGAAAAAATAGATCAAAACAAAATCGGAACGGAGACGTCGACAGGGGCGCGTGGACTGCCAACGCGGACTGACGAAAACAGAAGCAAACTGCGAAGCCGAACAGCTGAACTTGCGCATCGCTACCAAGTGTGGACGGTCAAGACTCTCAGACGGGGTGCCACGCGTCCCGCGCTTCCAATTACAAACCTCAAGAACAATATGTCCAATACCAATAGCATAAGCATTATTATTATTTGCATAGCCTATTTCAATTGGCTGAGCGAGAGGTTCATAACTATATACCTAATGTGAAGGCAGGTGAAGATTGAGTGGAGGCAGTGAAGCTCCATCGAGTCGATCGTACACGGCTTTATTCTCAGTGGTAACAGCTTGATAAGAGCATAGGAGAATGATGCCGGGAAAGAGCTCGGCCGCAGAGAGTAAGATCGCTGAACGATGTGATTCCCATAAATGCGTAGTGAAGCACTGTTTGCCTTGGTGTTAGTTTGTAATTCTTTGAACAGCAGAGCGGATCTGCAGGACAGAAGACCAGGAGTCTACCAGGTATCAGAGACGAGATCTTCCATGTCGTAGTAGACATTATTTACACCGTTCCGAGGGCATGAGCAGATTCCATAGACCTGACGAACTAACACGAACGAAGAATCGCGGAAACCAGCCAACCAGCAGTCACGTGACCGCTCCGGGTAAGGCCGCCGACCTTCGGGGCTGCTTCTCCTCCCCCTCGATCGCGTCTCCGCGTATCATCGTCCCCTCGACACCCCACCACCCCCACCAACACCCTCCTCCCTCCCTCCCTCCCCCCCGCCGCCGCTGTCCTGCTCAGCGCCCGGTTTTTCACACCGTTCCCCGCCGGAGCTGCAGCAACCGCCTTCGTCCGCTAGCTTCCTCCTCCCGATTATGTCCCCGTCAAGCCCAGCCCCGCCTTTGTAGCTCGGATTCTCACCCGCTCAACAATGGAGGTCGTCGATTACCAGCTCGAAAACAAAGACCAGTTCTTTGACGGTCAGTCTTCTTTTGGGCTTTTTTATGCTTTTCAATCACTCACACACAACCCCGGTAGAACTGGAAGACATGCTGTCCTCCCAAATACACTCGTCTAGTCTGATCGAACAAGCTGTCAAGTCATACCTCCGTTTCGTCGCACTCTATATCGATGACTATCTCGTCACCGATGACGATCTCATGCAATGCTGCTACAAATTTCTTTCTTGTCCTGTTTTCGTCAAGCATCGCGGCCAGGTCCGTCGTATGCTAATCACCACCCTTGTTTCGCAAATGCCGCCGCCGACAATCATGCTTCTCATCGGCGTTGTGCTTCTCCTTGACGGTAAGGATCACGTCGATACATTTGAAATGATGCAGGAAGAACACGCGTGCAAAGTCATTGTTGCGACAATTTCTACGCGACGCGAAGACAGTGACCGCAGACTCCGCCTTTGCTTTCTCGAACTTCTATACGAAATGTGCAGAGTCCAGAAGTTACAACCACAAGACCTCGACGCAATCACTCCCTCTTTTATTGAGTATCTCTTTGAATGTATAGAACAAAGCGAGGATTATGACTCGGACCCGTACGGCTACAGCTTCATTCGTATCATTCTTGTTCTCAATGAACAGTACATGCTCGCCTCGACAGTCAACCAAGTGATCAAGCTCCTTGCTGAAAAGGGCAACATCTATAAAACGTTTGGCACAAACATCATCATTCTCTTCAATCGTGAGCGCGAACCATGTCTTCAACTCCTGATTCTCAAAATGCTTTACCAGCTCTTCTCGACCGCCGAAACCGCTGAATACTTCTACACAAACGACCTCTGCGTTCTCACTGACGTCTTTATCCGTGAACTTCACGACCTCGCTGAAGACCAAGAAACGATCCGACATACTTTTCTCCGTGTTCTCGCCGCGCTTCTAAGCCACTCCCAGCTTCATGTTGCGCATTACAAACCAGTCGAGCTCGTCAAACTGCTCATTTCTCTCGCCGGTACATTCCGCTCAGCGCACTACCTCCCCGTTTCCGAAACCACCGCTCGGCTCGTCGCAAGATGCACAAAAGTTCCTTGGCTCGAACCATACCTTGCTGCCGCTACTTCCGCATCAACTCCAACCTCTCCAATCAGCTCCACCGCTCCTTCCACTTCCCCCACAAGCACTACCGTCCCCTCCCTTTCCCCTTCCCCGTCCACCACCCCCGCCCCAAACCCCGGTCCACTTCCGCGTCCAATGTCCGCACAAGCAGTCGCGACAGTCAAATCACCTCCTCCACCCCCACCACCCCACGCTCACTCGAATCCTACCACACATACAAACAGTCCTGCGCCAATCCCTCCACCACCTCCGCCTCACCCTCCAAAACTACGCCATGCTCAGTCTCAGCCTCATATTGGGTTCAACTATATTCACAGTAACTCTTCGTCTTCTTCAGTCACTTCATTAACCGCCCTGCCGGAAGCTATTCCTGCTATGAGTATGCCTGCTAAAGCTCGCTTGTCGCCTCCACCCCCACCACCTCCTCATCGGCATAAATTTCGCCTACAGCAGCAGCAGCAGCAGCAGCAGCAGCAACAACAACAAAGACAACAACAACAGCATCAGCAGCAGCAGCAGCCACAAGCGCAGGAGGAAAGCGAACAGTACATGATTACTGGTGAGGCGTGAGTTAAAGTGAGAATGCATGTTTTTTGGGGTGTCTGTTTGGATGGCGCGCGGAGTGTTGGTCGTTTTTAATACGTCTTTTTTTTTTTGTTTGGTTGCGTTGATGTCGTGCCGTTGCATTGGTTTAGATTAATAAGACTGTTTATACTCTAACACACAATCTACAAAACATAGACAAACTTTTGCGATTTCTTTTTCGCAAAAAGCCGTGCTCCGTTCGCAATAACCCTCTCGACCGAATCCTCATCATCCAAAATATCAATTCCAAACCCATGTTCTTCACGCAACTGCCTCGCCTCCGCCGCGGTAATGACTTCAAATCTCGATGCATCATCTTCGTCCTCATCCACCGCATCGTCCTGCTCCTCATCTCCATCCTGCGCACTCGGAATTTCATCGTCTTCCGAAATAGATTGATACTCTCCTTCTGCGAAACTCACTTCATTCAGCTTCGCGAGATGCCGACGAAGCATGATTGCAAACACAGCGACTAGGAACATTGAAATTGAGCAAATCAACATACCACGTTCATAATACGGCGCGTCGGAAGCAGGGTATAATCTTGTTCCAATCAACGGACCACATTGTCCGATCGTGTTTAACACGATGATTCCTGTGCCTTTAGAAGATTCAGATGATTGGTTATTAACAGTCCATGAAATCACGATCGTAACAACGCAGAAAAATCCGGTCGCTACAAAGAAAATCGCAAGGTACCGCGTGAACGTGTCTCGTGAAAGCGCGAGTGTAAGGTATCCTGCCGCCGCAATCGAAGCGTGGAATACAATAAACTCGGACCGAACTTTACGCTTGTCGGAGTAGTACGCAGTTACGAGGACTGCTACAAAAGCCACGAGGTACGGTGGTGCCGAGAGACCTTGTGCGGTGATTGATTCGTAGCCCATACTGTTCTGTTAGCACTGATACGTTGCCAAAAAAAAAAAAAAAATGAAATACGTACTCGCGGAGAATAAGAGGGAGGAAAACCGGCATTGAAGCGTACGCGATATTTGCCAAGAAAAACATTGCCTAGAGCATATCATCAGCACTTTCTCACTAGGTCAATTGAGGTAAAAAACAAACAAACAACATACCGCCGTGACGTAAACCTGCGGATCCTGAAGCACTTCGAGCGCTTCATCCCACTTTAACCCATGTGCATGTCCGTGATTAACCGACTCGCCTTCCATCTCCACACGTCTTCTATACCGTGCTCGCACGATGATTTTATCCTTCACATTGAGGAAATATGCAGAGTGTGGTCGATCAGGGAGATAATTCCACACGAAATAAGCCATTAACATGCATGGGATTCCCTCGACGAACAAAAGAACACGCCATGAGTCAATTGGAGTGTGATCTGCTAGACCGGTGATGAAGTATGCTAAAGACCCCGCGAACGCGGTTGACAACGGAGCTGCAGACATGAAAATTCCAGTTCGGAAGCCCATTTCCTGACGAAGATAGAAAAACGAAAGATACATTGGCACACCTGGACCGAAACTCGCTTCACCAATACCAAGCAGTAACCTAAGCACGAACAAAAACCCGTAGTTAAACGTCGCAGATTGTAGCGACGCGACTAATCCCCAAAAAAACAAACACATTGTCACATAGATATGCGCTGGTACAACGTTCCACAAGAAACCGACCCATTCAAACGTAATGTATGTGATATAAAATGCCGTCAATAACCAGTCGAATTGGTTCGATGACATCTCTAGCGATTCTTCCATTCCCGCGATTCTAGCGTTTCCAATATTCGACCGGTCAAGAAACGCAAGAATAAATAAAGCTGTAATCAATGGCATTAAATAGCGATCTATCTTCTTCAACGTAGCTCGCTCTTCATTTTTCGTGAACCGAAGAAGAACCCGCTTATGCTGATGCCCGTCAACATGGTGCCCCGTGGCTCCATCCGCAATGGATGATGCCGCCGAACTCGATGACATTGTGTTTATATCAATTCACTCTAAATCACCCTTTATTCCCGTGTCTATCCAAAAACAATTCTATACAACAGAATGTCGTGCCGTATAAACGGATATAAGTAGTTGTAATATGTAGATTGTGGGGACAGGAACCGAACTGTAACACTCCATTAAGTACAAATGGCAACCCTAGACTCCCGCGCGGGATGAACTTATCGATTCGCCGCACGCTCGGCGGCCGGCAATGCATGTTGGGATTTATAGGGCTTCGATAAGCCGTGTTGGAGTAGAGTGCATGGAACATGCGTTTGAGGTAGGATGAGAGAGAAAACAGGAAGGTATAAACTATACTCAAGTAAGAACAAGCTACATCTGTACATACCTACGCGTTACGGCTGCTATACGGAAAGTATTAACTATATGCCGTGGAACATGTGACGTGGAGACCATCGCATTTTCCGTTCGCCTGTCGGCACAGTACTATCGAGTGCATTCGAAATGTACTGACTACGGATGACAAGATAACCAGCTTGGAGTCCTGAACTGTGACGATTGTCGTTTGCGTTGTTCATGTTTAGTAGTTGGATAATCGGAGTTGTGATTAGAATATGGATGAGACGGATACGGTGGAAGAGTTGAGTGATGGGTGACTGCACAAGAGGGAAACGGGCTCTATCTATGTTCTGATTCGAAGCCCGCACAACCGCCTTGAAATGATTCTTTTAAACTGCCGCGCGCTGAGATACAAGTTTGAATTCTCCACAGCTCGTGGACCGGCCCGCGGAAAGGAATAGTTACTGTGCTCTGGAGGTTCTGGTCCACTCTTTCTCACGACCATAGATTCTTCAGTCCACTGCTCTGGTACACCATAATTGAAACACACACTGCATATACGTGAATCTTTATTTACACCATTCCGAGGAGCATATGCCGTCGTAATTGGGGGATATATTCACATTGGTAGAATCCACAACATTCGCGAACCAATTGCGTAATTCGATCTCCTTACGTAACGCACAGTAAGAGCTCGCCGCGGCGGCCGATCAGCATTTAAAACTCCACGATTGCGCCCCCCCACTCATACACTGTATCTCGTCCTCACCGCCGAATCCACAGCTCGATTCTCCTCCATAAGCCAGCTTTCTCGTCGTCCGTCGTCAAGCTGTCGTTCCTCGCTTGCTCTTCTGCACTCCGCGCCCGTTTACTTGTGCGCTCAGCTTTTTGCGTTCCGCGTAAATCCGCAACACTGGGTTCATTCATCTCTTCTCCGTCGTCCGCCTACTCAACCGAAGCCGGTTCAAGCTCAGGCGAAATGGCTTCAAAGTACCAGACTGAAATTAAGGAGCTCGTTGCCGAGAATCCTATCGTGGTTTTCAGCAAGTCGTATGTTTCATCCGTTTATTGCAATGCGTTTGTTACTCACGCTTGTTTTGTTCAGCTACTGCCCTTACTGCAATGCCGCAAAGAAGACCCTCGACGGCGAGCATGTCGAGCACAAGGATCTCGAGCTTGACCACATGGACACTGGTGCTGCTATCCAGAAGGCCATTTACGAGCTTACTTCCCAGAGCACTGTTCCCGCCATTTTCATCGGCGGTACTTTTGTCGGAGGTGCGTGTGAACGTTTACAATCCAATCTAACTCTGATACTAACGTTCTTAGGAAACTCGGATCTCCAGGCTCTTAAGCGCAACGGCAAGCTGAACGATCTTCTGAAGAAGGCATTCCCCGACAAGTACTAAATTTATTGCCGTTATATACACATATATGCTTCAATAAACATCCTTTAAACAGTCTTCATCTATTTACAAAACACTCACGACGCTATCCACAAATGTCCTCCGAGCCTGCTCACTCGCTGCATCAGGACCGGCCATGTAATGCAATAACAGCGCGCGCACGACGTTCTTGTCCGTAATTTTGCCAAGCTCCTCGCTCTCATGCGTCTTAGCGCCTTTTCCACCAGGGGTGTACGACACCGTCATCACTCCGTCTTCATCAAGCGTAAGCAACATCTCTCCGTTTTTCGGTACAGCCATTTTACGTCCTAACGCGTTTCGAATTTCGCTAATTCCAACACTGGTATCAACAGGCTCGTCATCCTCATCGGTGTTCGACTTCTTCGCAACAGGCGCGGTCCCGTGCACTTTCAAACTCGCAAGTGTAGACCTCACGAAGCCGTCACGCAAGTGACTAAAGTCAGTATTTCGAACGGGAACAATACGAAGTGCGATACGCGTTCCGCATGCTAAAAGTCGATCAACCAGCGCAGTCCCGGTGTCTGTGCCAAGTGCGTACTCTTTCGCTTCTTCCTTTGATACGCCTGCGCGCTCGAGTTCTCGACCGATCACGGGCACGTCGTTTTTAGCAACGTAGATTCCAACTGCAAATAGTGTCAGCCATCAATCACGGCAAAAAAAAAATAAAAAGGGGAACGCACCTGCGTATACGTGCACCCGCAAGAACGAAACTGTCCGCACACCGAGACCAAGTAACCAGAACTCATCGCCCGCGATCTCTGCACGTCGAGGAAATGGAGCCACGGAAGTATCTGGTTTCCAAGTATCTTCTGGAAACAATGACGCATATTTTCCAGTTACGGGTGCAGTCTCAAGGGCGATGGAATCATTGGCGCTGCTGCTGGTGAAGGACCAAGTCAGCGCGGTACCGGCAATACCAAATGCCGCGGCTGCGAGCCATGGTGAGCGGCGGGTTGTCGCGGTGGGAAAAGTCGACAATGGACGAGAAAAGCGCGTAGAGGCCGCCGTGTGACGGAAAGCTCTCGGTAAGCAGAACCTGGTGAACGACATTGCGCGTGTGGTGGGGTGGTGGGGAGCTGGTATTGGGGTGATTGATTTACTTCGGGGATGATAATTGTGGTGGTTTTGATTTCTCCCAGCATGATTCCGAGAGTCAACATTCACCTATATGTTACGTAGTTACCGCGCTAATTACAAGAATTTATTATCGTATCTATATGTATGTACAATGCGCCTAGTTCTCAGACTCAGCCTCCTCATCGCCCCCAGCCAACTGTTTTCTCCGGCCCTCGAGCGTAAGATACAAGCCTGTTGACGCCGAAGTAAGCGTGTTAACGAGGCCAGCACCACGAAGGACTTCGAGCACACCGGCAAGTTGTGCGCGGACCTGGTCAAGTGATCCCAAGTTCTTAATGCGGTCGACTTCCTCGAGATTATATGCCGTGTTGTTGATTGACGCGCCCATGAGCAGAAGCTTGCCGCCGCTCTTGTCGATAATCTCGATCGCGCTCTTTAGTTTCTCGGTGTCGACTTCGTTGAACGAGATGATCGCAGTGGGTCCAGATACCATTTGCTCTGCCGGGTGGCGTTTGTGACGGTACTTGAAGTGAGCTTTGCGGGAAGCAGGATCCTCGGCCTCGAGGCTGCGGAGTGTGACTTTAAAGACACGGGTGTGGAGGATAGTGAGAGGCAGCCCGAGTTTGCTGAGCTGCGACCGTAAAGTAAACGACTCATCGCGCTTGAGATTGTTGTGCTGAACATAGAGCTGAACGGGCTTGTTGCGCAAAATGTAGGTGTACCGGTCAACCAGGTAGACTTTGCGGGAGTCGGGAGCTTTGAATGTGTCCCGGACCACCGGGGCAACGGCGGCAGCGGTGGCGTAGGTCCGGAGCACGGAAGACCATATGCTGGTTGTTGATGACGCCAGACGGCGTAGTCTCTGGTCCCACAGCATGGTAGATGTGTCGATGAAGAGAAGAAAGAGTCCGGAAGTCGCGAAGACGAGGTCGCGATGTCGAATTGACGGTGTTGAGAAATAATTTCGAGATAGGGTTGGGGTGTTTATACCAATCAATATATACACGCGTATATGCCGCTTCCCGGGGCCTCGAAAGATTTAATATTTCGTACAAGCAACGAGCAACCGACACACACCATGGGGTCCCCTCTGACGCCGTATTTGCGGCCGCTGACGGAGCACAGCTTGACGTTCACGGCAAAGGATCTTGAACAATGCTTGCATCTGATCTTCACGTCGGAGGATGTGCCGAGCGAGCAGACTGCCGCGTTTCTCGCGGTGTTGCACGCACTGCGGCTGGACCGCGACCCCGGGATGATTGCAGCAGCGGTGAAGACAATGAAGGAGTTTTCGTTGACCGTGGATGTGGAGGAGAACGGGTATGCGGACGTTGTGGGAACGGGTGGTGACGGGAAAAATACGTTTAATGTGTCTACGACGTCTGGACTTGTGGCTGCGGGCGCGGGTCTGCGAGTGTGCAAGGTGAGAAGAGCATTCTGGGGTGCACTTGAGTGAGAGGTGTGTGAGGAGAGTCTGGGCGAGAACTAACAATGGTTATGCAGCACGGTAACCGGGCCTCGACGTCGACGTCGGGCGCGGGCGATGTTCTCGCGTCGTTGGGCGCGTCGATTCAGGACGTGACGTCGGTCACGGCGCCGACTGTGCTGAAGGAGTCGCCGTTCTGCTTCTTATTTGCGCCGATATTCCACCCGATTCTCGGCAAGGTGGCTGCGCTGCGCAGGAAGCTGGGATTTCCGACAATTTTCAACGTGCTGGGTCCGCTGCTGAATCCTGCACCGATCACGGCACGCGTGATTGGCGTGAACACTGCGGATCTGGGGCAGGTGTTTGCAAAGACGATTGTGCTGCTGGATGACGAGCGGCGGGAGGCGAACGCGGCGCATTTGTCGTCGTCGATGATTGTGTGGGGCGAGGAAGGGCTGGACGAGATTTCGCCTGCGGGACCGACACGGACGTGGCGGGTGTACGCGGGGAGCCGGGAGGTGGAGGAGAAGACGATCAGTCCTGCGGATTTTGGACTGGCGACGCATGCGCTGTCGGAGGTTGCGTCGGGCACGGCGGCGGAGAACGCGGAGATGGTGCGGAAGCTGGTGAACGGAGAGCTGCCGGAGGGACACCCGATTTTGGACTATGTCCTGATGAACGCGTCGGCACTGCTGGTGGTGGGCGGCAAGGCGGAGGACTGGAAGGAAGGCGTGGCGCTGGCGCGGGCGAGCATTGCGTCGGGGGCGGCGAAGGGCGCGTTGGAGGCGTTCACGGCTGCGACGGCGCGCGCGAAGGCGGCGAACGCGGAGCAGGGCGATGACGCGTGACGCGTGACGCGTTCTCGACGCGTTCTCGACGTGTCCTTGTTGTGTACCGTGTCCACAGATCGATATAATAGATACATGTAATAACGTCTTCCTGTTGAAGGTGAAGCCGGCGGAGAAGAGCCGCCGTCAGCCGCGGCCAACCGGGACGGAACCGATACCGGCGCAGAGCGGCGCCGCTCTTCCGGGGACAGACACACCGGTGACTCTGCCGGCACAGAGCCCGTGCGCAGATCCCCACAACATCCCCGGGAGAAAAATTTTAGGAAAGGAAAACACTCGAGGCGGGATTTGGAGAGAGCGGACCGGCGAAGAAGACAAGAGTCACTTTTGTATTCTATATATCTACCACGCTCCTCCTCCTCCTCCTCCTCCTCCTCTCTTCCCTTTCCTCACTTATCACCACCGCCCACCATGCCCATGCTCAAAGACCCCTCTCAAAAGTACCGGGCGTTCCCGCCCATGAACCTCCCCAACCGCCAGTGGCCGTCAAAGGTCCTCGACAAGCCCCCGCGCTGGCTGGCCACTGATCTCCGCGACGGCAACCAGTCTCTGCCCGGTATGCGCTGCCTGTTCCGCGTGTTGTTTCTTTTTCTCTTTTTGCTAATGTCTTCTTCTATAGATCCCATGTCCGTCGACGAAAAGAAGCTGTTTTTTTCAAAACTCATCGAAATCGGATACAAGGAAATCGAGGTCGCCTTTCCCTCTGCCTCCCAGATCGACTTTGACTTCACCCGCTACGCCGTCGAGTCGGCCCCCGACGACGTCTGGATCCAGGTCCTTTCTCCCTGCCGTGAAGAGCTCATCCGGAGGACCGTCGAGTCTCTGAAGGGCGCCAAAAAGGCCATTCTCCATCTCTACCTGGCCACCTCCGAGTGCTTCCGTCGCATCGTCTTTGGCATGTCCGAGGACGAAAGCGTTGCCCTTGCCGTCAAGTGCGCCAAGCTCGCCCGCTCTCTCACCAAGGACGACCCCTCCAACGCCGGCACAGAGTGGCAGTTTGAGTTCTCTCCCGAGACCTTTTCCGACAGCTCCCCCGAGTTTGTCATCCGCATCTGCGAGGCCGTCAAGGAAGCCTGGGGCCCCACGGAGGACAACAAGATCATTTTCAACCTCCCCGCCACGGTCGAGATGGCCACTCCCAACGTCTACGCCGACCAAATCGAGTACTTTTGCACGACCATCTCCGAGCGCAACAAGATCTGCGTGTCCCTGCATCCGCACAACGACCGCGGCTGCGCCGTCGCTGCGGCCGAGCTTGCCCAGATGGCCGGCGCCGACCGTGTCGAGGGCTGTCTGTTTGGCAACGGCGAGCGCACCGGCAACGTGGATCTCGTCACTCTGGCGCTGAATCTGTATACTCAGGGCGTGTCGCCCAACGTGGACTTTAGCGACATCATGTCTGTGATCAAGGTCGTCGAGCAGTGCAACAAGCTTCCTGTGCCCGAGCGGTATCCCTACGGTGGCCAGCTTGTCGTATCTGCCTTTTCCGGCTCGCACCAGGACGCGATCAAGAAGGGCTTTGTCGTGCGCGAGGCCGAGGCGGCCGAGGCCGGCGCAAAGTACTCTGACAGCCAGCACCGGTGGCAGCTGCCTTACCTGCCTCTGGACCCCAAGGACATTGGCCGGACGTACGAGGCGGTCATTCGCGTCAACTCGCAGAGTGGCAAAGGTGGAGCCGCCTGGATTATTCTTACGCAGCTTGGTTTGGATCTGCCGCGCAAGCTGCAGATTGCGTTTTCCAAGATCGTGCAGCAGCAGGCCGAGGCAGTTGGTCGCGAGCTCAAGGCGTCTGAGATCGAGGCGCTGTTCCGGAAAGAGTACATTGAGAACCAGTTTGTGCTGAAGGAGTTTGACACTGTGCGCATTGACAAGGACACGCGCCGGTTCCAGGGCGCGGTCGAGTTCAACGGACGCGAGACACAGCTGACCGGTGTGGGCAACGGTCCCATTTCGGCGTTCACGGACGCGCTGTCTTCGGGTTTTGGCGTGAAGGTCGAGATTTGGGACTACAAGGAGCACGCGATTGGCCAGGGTTCGTCGGTGCGCGCGTCGACGTTCATTGAGATCCGGGTGGACGGCAAGGAGACGCGGTGGGGTGTTGGAATCCACGAGGACGTTGTCCAGGCGTCGCTGTTATCGGTGCTGGCTGCGTTTTCTGGGTTTTTGTAAATTTGTCATGTGCTGATGAGAAAAACAAAAAGTGTCTGGAGTTTTTTCGTGTGTATGTAATGTTGTTGTTGTTGTTGTATATGGTCTTACGATAGCTTGTGAAAGCCGTTATAGAATCGATACTGTGTAACTCTAAACGGGAGGGGCGCACAGAAGACGCACAGGCCGCCTCCGCATTAATCGACCGATGACCTCCCAACTTCCCAAACTCGCCTCCTAATTACTCCCCCTGTATCCAAGTCTGCCAGCAGCCATGACGCCCGTCACCACCACCCCCGTCCGGGCCGAGCCCAATGTCGAGATCGAGGGCTTTGTCGTCGCGCCCGCGGCGTTTGTGTCCGAGTCGCGCGCGTTTCTGAGCCGAGTGCGCGTCGACAGCGATGCCGTGGATCTTGCGCCGCTGACGACCGCGGCAAGCACCAAAAGCGTGCGCAAACTCACATATCGCAACTTTGACCTCTGGTTCAGCGAGCTCACGACGCTCATCAAGACCTCCTACTCGGCCTGGGTCTTTGCCGAGTCCTTCGACGCCGCCGCCAGCCTCACCGCCGACCGCGCCGCGGCTCTGTGGTGCACGATCCTGCGCCAGACCACCACGGCCGACCGCATAGGCACGGTAACAGAGCCTCGCAAGCTGCTTGGGCGGGTTCTCGAGTACTGGAACAGCGTCTGGGACTCGCGTGCACGTCTGGCGGTCGCTAAGTTGAACGCGTACAAGTTCAGCAAGGGCGGCGACATGCGCAGGTCGGTCGAGATCTTTATCCAGCTCTACGACATCGCGAACGATCTGGCGCCTGCGCCGCTCGACGTGAACGCCTATATCCCGCTTTTGCACGCGCATATTGCAAAGTGTAATACTGATGCTGCTGCCATGTTTTCAGCGTCGTCGGGGTCGTCGTGGGAGAGTGTCCGTGACGCGGCACGCAAGGCGGCGCAGAGCGGCTACGAGAAGCACGTCACGAGTCTCATCAAGCTGGGAAAGGTGTTTACTCATTAGCTTGGATACATGTTTGGATATTTTAGTTGGGCGTGATAAACTCTATGTATTTATTTTTTTTTTTGTTTGGGGAATTCGGGTGTTGTTGGTTTGCTATTTTTTGCCGTGATGAATATAAGGTAGTGTGGAAGCAAGAACGTGGAGAAAGTAAACACCAGACGCGTAGAAACAAAGACGCGTGACGACGCGTGACGAACCTCCGCCTCCGTGACGAACGCGTCGATGGATATAAAATGCGACCCCGGGCCCGTCTTCGCGCTTTCCTTCGCTCTCTCCTCCGCCGTTCTGCTCTTCGCCGCTCTCCCGTTCCCGGCCTGTCTCGCAATGGCCCTCCTGCTCTCCACCGCCTCCATCACCGTCTCCGCCCTCACCTATCTCTGCCCCATCGCTCTGTACTCCATCATGGCCCTCCTCGCCGTCCCCGTCTTCCACAAGGCAACAATCCTCGTCTGGGCTTTTGTTCTTCTCTACTCCGACGCCGGCCTTCTCCAGGCATCCCTCCTCGTCACGCTCCTCCTCTCCAAGCTCGTCTACGCCTTCATCGGCGACTCCAAGTCTGCCCCCAACGACGCTGATATCACCCTCCCCGCTGTCGTCGTCTCTGCAAGCGCCACCGCATCAGCCGACTCGGCGTCCGACTCGGCGTTCGAAACGGCGTCCATAACATCTGCGTTCTCCGCCACAACAGCGCCGACCTCGCTGCCTCCTGTCTCGCCCCACTTCCACGACCGCACCAAGGACGTCGTCAAGCGCAAGACTGCCGCCTCCCGCAAGGCTCGTAATCCCGACAGCATCCGTTTCAGCAGCGACACCGCCAGCGCATCCACCGTTTCTGACCCTTCCAAGCCCCACATCCCCGGTCCGCCCGTCGCTATCGTCTCGGAACCACCGTCATACTCTGGCCGCAACGACACCACCACCACCTCCTCCTCCGAGTCTGTCGAGCCCCGGTCAAGCGGCTCTTACGACTCTGTCGAAAGCTTCTACCGCAAAAGCGAAGCCAAAATCGAGTACCAGCTAGCCAAGATGACCAAGGCTCGCAAGCGTGCGCGTGCCTCGCGCAAGCGTCGCTTGGAAACTCACCAGCGCATCACGCAGCAGCTCGAGGTACTTCAGCGTCGAAATCTGCAATGGGACGAGTCAAAGGCTCACGGAAACAAGCATTCGGCGTCACAGGCAAACAACTTTGTCGACAAGTTTAAAAAGCAAACCCGTGTGGTTGCCTTTAGAAAAAAGACTAACGTTGTGGTCTTTGGCCGCAAGATCAAGCATGCAATCTTCCGCGTCAAGGCCCCGAAATCCTTCAAGCAGCGTAAGCATATCCCAGCTTCTTCCTCGTCTTCTTCCATGCTAACCCATACAAAAGCAGTCTCACTGGAGGAACCTGATGATGATGTGTACGACATCGATGTTGAAGATTACAACGATTACGAGCTTCTCCAGCGCGACGCGGCCTCGTTGATCGCCTACGCGCAGCGCGCCGCCGAGTTGTGCCCAGAGTCAATGCGAAACAATCTCGAGCCACACATGATGCAGGCGATGATCGAGGAAGTCCAGTCCATTTTGAACGAGTTACGACACCAGGAGAACCCGCTGTCTGTGTACCAGATTCGATTTGCAAGACGTATGACCGAGGAACTGACTTCCACCATTCAGAATGTGCTGGATATGCTGGCTGCTAGCTTTGAGAGATCCGAGTGAACTTTGATTGAATGTTTTGCTTTTTGAATGTTTGAATGCCTTTTATTATTTCTAGTTTGCGTGTTGGACAACTTTGCTGTACGTGTAGATAGGCGTGGACTAATTGATACCGATTTTGATGTGACTTGCCCGCGTAGCCGATATCGGTACAGCTCCTTCCTCATGCAGTACTTTTTGCGGCGCTGCGCGCCGGACATTAGTCCCTTTTCGGCACAACACAACGCTTTAGTTTCACAGACTCCACAACCTTCCGGAGTTGTCATATAAAAAAAAAAAATCTGCCGTTCTTTTCCGCCTTTGTTTCCGCTGAATCTGCTGCTCCTCAGCGCTTGGCAGTTCCAGTTCCGTCGGTGCTTTTCATTCGCTGTTTTCAATGGCGTTCATCCTGGAGGTGACACCCCTTTGTACAACCGTCGCACGTAGTTTAGATAAGGTCTGTGCGATGTCGCGCAACTCCGCAAATCGTCCCAATCTTCCATGAGCCGTTGAAAAAATGACTGCAAGAAGATGCAGTTTTCTCGATAGTTTGTATTCTTGTAGTTCCTGTGCGGAAAAAGGCTCGGAGTCCCGCGCTAAGCCCTGTACAAAATACCGCGACTGTAAAGCCGTAAAGCCGGTGTTAACCTGGGCAGCCGTGACGATTGCGTGCGGCACATCTCCGGACGCGTCAGATTCACTCAATTCAAGTGACTCCTCTCCTTTGCAGCTTTTGTCTTTTCCTCACGGTTCTTTCGTCGTCGTCTTTTCTCTCTCTCCTTCTTCCTCTCTGCGCACCGTTGTCGCTGACAGACACAATGGCCGTGTTCTGTCCAGGTCCTACCTGGGACGTCGACGACTTCAACGTCTGCGTGCGCAACAGGTACGTTGTCGGACAGCACCGGCTCAGCCCCTAAACTACAATCCACAATACTAATCTCACTTTCTTCTTTCCCTCAATTCGCAGGTACATCCACTTTCTATACCCGCTTCTCATTGTCTTTGTCTCCTTCGCCATCCTCACCTTCTTCGGTACCTTCCGCCTACCAAAATTCATCCGTCGCCGTCTCTTCCGTCGTCGCGAGTACTATGAACTTCCTACAGACGCTATTGCCGCGGGCCTAGACGCCGACGAAGCAGACGATGAGGAGGACCTCGAAACCATTTATCGTCTTCGTACGAACAATGGCAACGCTGAGTACGATGTTTTCAACGCCGATCACGACAACGACAACGACGACGTTGAAAGTGACGTCGTCGACCGTGCTACCGCTCACTCTGGACAAAATGGAACTCTCGGCGTAACTGTCGTGCTTAGCGCTACCCGCGCAAGACGCTGGCGTATCTTGCTCGAGTACTGCGTCACCATCACCATGGTGGTCGTGCACTTCTTTGCACTCGCGTTCGTTCTCGTGGCTCACTACCCCGCGTACCATGACGAGTTCATCGAGACTATCCAGTATCTTGGTCCTGCGTTCTTTGTCACGGTACGTACTGCACGCTCGATCATGCTGAGCGCTAACATTTCAGATTTACCTGCTGCTTATCGCGGTCGTTCGCTCCAAGCCCGACGCTCGCTACAACACTCCATTCGCACGTGTTCAGTACGCCGTTATTCACATGCTTTTCTTTGTCCTGTCGATGGTCAACTTCCGCACCGCATTAATCGCACCCGCAATCACAGGTCTTCAATCCTTCATTTCCAAATTCCATTTCATTTGCATGTTCATCCTCACTGCATCAAGTCTCGCAACTCCCATCCGCGATCGCCCAGCTTACATCGAGACTACTGACGGCCGCGAGCCAAACCCAATGCCATATTCCTCTGTCGTCGGCGCAATCACTTTTGCGTGGGCTGATTCTATCCTCATGCGTGGTCACCGCAAACCCCTTACTATGGCTGATGTTTACGATCTTAAAGATCAAGTTCGCTCGGCTTTCATCATGCCAGAGTACTATAAAGTCAAGGGTAATCGCTCGCTATTCTACGGTTTAATCACTTATTTCCGGCCAAACATGCTCCACGGTTTCCTCTTCTCCACCCTTTTTTCAATGACTACGTTCCTTCCCACCGTTCTTGTCCGTCAAATCCTGCGCTACCTTGAAAACGCAGACTCAATTCCAAGCCACATGGCTTGGCTTTACGTCTTTAGTCTTTTTGGATGCGCGTTTTTGAACGCAACCTGCTCTGCTCAAGCTATCTGGACTTTCCGGGAAACAGGCATCGGCGCCCGTGCCGTCATTGTGGCCGAACTTTACGCAAAGGCACTCAAGCGTAAAGTTGGAATGTCGGTACCTGACAGCGCCGACGCTGCTGCTGAACGTGCTCGCGTCAAGGGTAAAGCTGCCGCTGAGAATGCAGAGTCGGAGGCCGAGACAAAGGGTAAAGGCAAGGCGAAGGCCACCGATGACTCCACCGAACCTGCTGCTGCAACTGCGACTTCCGAACCAGCGAAGATTGAGGATGAGTCGATTGATTTAGGACGCGCGATCAACCTGATGGCTGTTGATGCGTTTGCGATGAGTGAAGTTCTCGCACGTCTGAACCCGTTGTACAAGGGCGTTTTGATGATTCTCATTTCGATGTTTTTGTTATACCAAACTCTTGGTCGCAGCTCGATTGTTGGAATTATCGGTATGTTGACATTGTTGCCTATCAACTACAAATTCTCGCGTACGTTTGGCCGTATTCAGAAAGAGCTGCTTGGAATCACCGATCGTCGTTTGCAAAAGACGAACGAGATGCTGCAGAGCGTGAAGATTATCAAGTTTTTTGCGTGGGAGAATCGATTTTGTGAGAATCTTGGTGAAGTCCGTGACGAAGAAATGGTAACTCTTAAGCGTCGATTCATTGTTCTCTCCATCGCTGGTATGATTTGGTCTGTGTTTCCAACGCTGATCACTTTTGTCACTTTTGGCTTTTACACTCTCATCGCTGGAAACGAACTCACTCCCTCCGTCGCATTCAGTGCGTTGTCGCTTTTCAACCTCATGCGCACGCCTATGGATCGTATTTCTGAGATGTTGACAAACATGATCGAAGCCAAGACGTCGCTTGATCGTGTTCAGAAATTTCTAGACGAAGAGGAAACTCAAAAGTATATCCAGCTCTCACCTACTCGCCGTACCATTGGCGATCCTGAGATTGGATTCCGCAACGCTTCGTTTGCATGGGGCGAAGGTAACACTGCGTTTGACTTTAAGCTTCAGGATATCGATGTCATTTTCGAAGTCGGAAAGCTCACTGTCATCGTCGGTGCCACCGGTGCAGGCAAAACCTCGCTTCTTCTCGCTCTTCTTGGTGAAATGAACTTGTACAAAGGCCATGTCTTTCTCCCCGGCCAGAGTCTTTTTGAGCCACCACCACTTGACCGCGCGACAGGTCTGACAGACTCGGTTGCTTACGCAGCACAGCAGCCATGGCTTCTGAACGACACAATCTTCAATAACATTCTCTTTGGCAACAAGTACAACGCGCATCGATACCGCCAAGTCGTCAAGCTTTGCGCGCTCACTCGTGATTTTGAAATTCTCAGCGCAGGCGATCAAACTATGGTTGGTGAAAAGGGTATCTCACTTTCTGGTGGCCAGAAACAGCGTATATCGCTTGCTCGTGCTCTGTACTCGAACGCAAAGCATTTGATTCTTGATGATTGTTTGTCCGCAGTCGACTCTCACACCGCGCTCTTCCTTTACGAAAACTGCATCACTGGTCCCCTTATGGCTAACCGCACGTGTATCTTGGTATCGCACAACGTCGCGCTTACGCTGTCTGCGGCGGATAAAGTCGTCGTGCTTGACAATGGCCGTATCACTGCCTCTGGTACTCCTTCAGATGTTGTCGCGACAGGTGTTCTTGGTTCTGACGATCTTCTACTAAGCTCCGTACAAGCCTCCCGTGATGTCTCCCGCGTTCCATCAAAGGCTGATTTAACAATGGCATCGGCGACAATTGAAGACTCTGCTATTTCTGAACTCATCACGGTTTCCGCGCCGATTGCGAACGAGACTACTCCTGGTAGTGCCGCGACAGCGGGTAAGGACGTTGCTGTTCACAGTGACTCTGCCACGCCGAAGCGGAATGAGGAAACTCAGCAGACTGGTAACGTCAAGTTGACAGTGTATTTTTCATACTTACGTGCTATGGGTGGTGTTGGTTTTTGGCTTTTGATCTTCTCGGTCGTGGTTGCCCATCAGTCGGCAAACATCATGCAATCGTGGTGGATTCGTGTATGGTCTGCCTCGATGGAGTCGATCGAGAAGGTTGATGCTACAGCCACGATTCAGGACTCTGCGACTACGATGTACATGTTCTCGTCCAGCGGGCTGCAGACTGCGTTCCACAGCTCCGCGTCAATTGTTGCCCGCTCGCTCGGTATGGATGCTGCCGCGGCGGAAGCAGTTCACGGTCCGGGATTCTATCTCACAATCTACGGTATCATTGGTCTTTGTTACGTTGCTCTTTCGTTCCTACGTGAATACATTTTCTACCTCGGCTCGCTTAGTGCATCGAAGAATCTCTTCCACAAGCTTCTTGACAAGGTCATTCATGCGAAGCCTCGTTTCTTCGACCGAACTCCCGTCGGTAGAATTATCAATCGTTTTTCCAAGGATATCGAGAGTATCGATCGTGAGATTGCAGTCGACGCAATGGGTCTTGTTCATTCCGTGCTCTCTGTCCTCGTTGTAATCGGTGTAATTAGCTCGATAGTGCCTGGCTTTCTTCCCATCGGTCTCATCATTTCAGCTGCGTTCATGGGTATCAATAGTTTATACCTTGATTCGTCGCGTGAACTTAAACGCATGCATTCGGTCACTCGTTCGCCTATCTACCAGCACTTTGGAGAGACGCTTGTGGGTATCAGCACTATTCGTGCGTACGGCTATCAAGCTCGATTTATCCACGAAAGTATGGAGAAAGTCGACACCAACACTCGTCCTTTCTGGCTCATGTGGGCGTTGAATAGATGGATGAGTTTCCGTACTGATGTCGTCGGTGGTTTAATTTCGTTCTTTGCTGGTGTTTTTGTTGTCGCGTACCGAAATCGCATCGATCCTGGTCTCGCGGGTTTGATTCTCACTTACGCCATCACGTTTACCGAAAACATGTTTTGGGTCGTGTTATTACTTTCGTCTAACGAAATGAACATGAACTCCGTTGAGCGTGTTGAAGAGTTTTTGGCAATTGAGCAGGAAGCGGATGAAGTTATTCCCGGTAGCAGGCCGCCCGCGAACTGGCCTTCGCGTGGTGAGATCACTGTTTCAGACTTGAGTTTGCGTTACGCTCCAGAGTTACCGCGTGTGATCAAGGGTATCAGTTTCCATGTTGAGCCGAGTGCGAAGATTGGAATTGTTGGCCGGACAGGCGCCGGTAAATCAACGATTGCATCTGCGTTTTTCCGGTTCCTTGAGGCAGATTCGGGTAAGATCGTGATTGACGGTATTGATATTTCCAAGATTGGTCTGAAAGACTTGCGAACAAGCTTGACTATTATTCCTCAGGATCCGACACTTTTCACAGGTACCGTTCGCTCGAATCTTGATCCGTTCGATATGTATTCCGATACTCAGATCTTCACGGCTCTTAAGCACGTGCACTTGATCTCGGAGATTCCTGGTGAAGAGCAAACGTCGTCCACGGAGGGTACAAGTGTTGGTGGTTTGGAGATGACTGATGCGGAGCGGGAAGCGCGGGATATGAATTTGTTTTATCGTCTTGACTCAGCTGTCACAGAAGGCGGCAACAACTTGTCGCAGGGCCAAAGACAGCTTATGTGTCTTGCGCGTTCGCTTTTACGTGCGCCGAAGATCATTCTGCTTGATGAGGCGACTGCGTCAATTGATTACAGCACCGATGCTCAGATTCAGGAGACAATTCGCAGCGAGTTTTCCAAGACTACGATTCTTACAATCGCGCATCGTTTGCGGTCCATCATTGACTATGACAAGATCCTTGTTCTTGATGGCGGTTTTATCAAGGAGTACGATTCTCCATACGCACTACTCGAACAACCCGATTCGATCTTCAGAAGCATGTGCGCAAGTAGTGGTGAGCTTGAGGCGCTTGAGGAGCTTGCACGGGAAGCATTTATGCAGAAATCGTCGGTCGGCGGGGCAAGTGCGTAGCGCTCGACGTAATATGTTGCTGTTGTGGTGGATTCGGTATAACTATGGGATTTTTCTTCTATTGAGCTGCATTTAAATTTTATGAAGCATTATTGTTATAAAAGTCGTATTTCTTAGTTAAATTTCACGGTTCATGATTCATTTTGTTTTCGTTCTCGGTTGTTTGCTAGTGTACGCGAAAGTAAACTCGAAATCGAGGCCTGGGCGTCGTCGTTGTTGTGTTGTGACGGCATCGCTCGTCACGGTCACGCGATCTACACACACAACGTGCCGCGGCAGCATTAACCAAACTAAAAACGCACCGCGGTCTTTGAGTTCAAACTACAGCGGCAATAAAGAAAGAGCCGATGGATGTAAAAGATCGAGCCGAGTTACCGGGCAGTTTGAATCGGGAGCTGGCACGAAACGCGTCTTGAAAGCATGCCGCCAGAACGGAATGAATGTCTCCGTATATTTCGATGAACTCGTCAGAAGGATTTCATATAAGCGGTACAGCTGCCCCATGTATGAAGTATGTATAGCTGTGTATGTGGGGATACTTACTTCGCCTCGCCTCGCCGCTCCGCCGCTCCACCACCCCGCCACCCCGCATGTTTCACCGCTGTGTTTCCCGCATAATACCGCGTTGACAGAAATCGAGTGTCTCGGACTTATGCTGACAGACATCCCAATTGCCGGCTCAATGATCTGCTTCCTGCTGCACCAGAGTGATGCTAAAGGCTTTTGTTGCACAGCATGATGTCGCCACCAGGGCTCTGGGTAATGTGGGAATTCATCATGTTTCATTGCAGCCACTTCGACATGGACGTGATGTCTTCGAGGACTCTCATGAGTCGGGTTCAATGGCCGGCACAACTGACTCGAAACCCTTCACCAAACAGCCGAAGACTCAGGACCACGTGAATCGGGTGGGATAATCGACGACCAGACTTTGTCGATATGAAAAATTGAAAAGGGGATTTGCGGGGAAAACGCGGGGTGGAGAGGCCTTGGCGCCGTGTACTTGAGCGTCACAAGTTGCACAAAGTTGCTCCTTCGCCAAGGCTTCTTCATCGCGCCTCTCTGCTTCTCGTTAACTACACATACATAATTTGTATGATTTACATACATTGTATAGTTGTGACAATTAACATTGTGCAGCCAAGACCTTTGCTGCTAGCTACCTTCTTTTTTCACCTCCCATTTTCAGCTCTCTTCTCATGCTCATTGTAACCCCACATTCGACGCCAAGATGGATTCATGCCTTTCCTGGTCCTCTCTCTATGATCAACCATATACCCAACTTGCAGGTTAGCTGCTTTATAAAATGATGCTCTGCATCCATCAAAATAATGGTCTTTTCAAAGTCATCATCAATTTCCTCAATCATCAGCAGTCGCCATGGGTTTCATCTCGAATTTATCCACGGAGAAGGATGCCGTCGCACACAACGAGAAACTCGACAACGAGGTCGTCCTTGCCAAAGATTACTTTGGTGATGAACCCTATGGTGCTCCCGGAATCAAGGGCGTTCTTGGAAATTCCTTTGTTTTGATGTGCGCTGCGTGTGCAACTATCGGTGGTTTTGCATTCGGCTATGATCAAGGCGTCATTTCAGTTACGCTCGTGATGCCCCAGTTTCTTGGAAGATTTGGAGAGATTGCCGATGGTATGCCTGGCTGAGGATTCAAAAAGGGATTACTCACTGCTGTTCTTGATCTCGGTGCGTTTCTCGGAGCTATCAACCAGGGTTGGATCGCGGACTGGATTTCTCGCAAGTACTCCATCGTCACTGCGGAAATTGTGTTCATCATCGGATCAATCATCCAAACCGCTGCTGTGGACTATCCTATGCTTACCATCGGACGTTTGATTGGCGGTGCTGGTGTCGGTATGCTATCCATGGTCGCTCCACTTTACATCTCTGAGATCGCTCCACCCGAGACTCGAGGCGCGCTTCTCACTCTCGAGCAATTCTGCATCGTCGTCGGCGCAGTTGTCGCATACTGGGTCACATACGGCACCCGAGCCATTGCCAACGAATGGGCGTGGCGTCTTCCATTTTTCTTGCAAATGGTTCCTAGTTTCGTCATCCTCGGCGCTATCGTCTTTCTCCCTTTCTCGCCCCGCTGGCTTGCGCAGCGCGGTCGTAACGCAGACGCACTTGCGTCCCTATCGCGAATTCGTCGCCTTCCGCCTTCCGACCGTCGTGTACGCAGAGAGTTTGTGGATATCTTGACAGAGGTTCAGTTTCAAAAGGTCACACTTGCTGAGCGACACCCGCATTTGCAGACGCCGTCAAAGATGAACTCGATCAAGCTTGAAGTCAATGAATGGATTGATTGTTTTCGTCGCAGCTGCATCAAGCGCACACACGTCGGTGTGATTACCAATGTTTTCCAGCAGGTATGTGTATTCATCGATTTTTTTTTTATCATGTTCTGTTGACTCACTAACAATGAAAAGTTTGTCGGTATCTCTGCCCTCGTGTACTATTCTCCGACCCTATTTCAGTATCTTGGTCTCGATTATGAAAAGCGACTCACGATCTCCGGCGTCCTCAATATTTGCCAACTTATCGGTGTCATCCCCAGTTTTTGGACAATGGACAGACTTGGGCGTCGAGCTCTCATGATTTATGGTGCTGGTGCAATGTTCTGCTGTCACTTGGTCGTCGCCGTTCTTGTGCGCCTCTACAGTCACGACTGGCCTTCGCACTCCGGTCCTGGCTGGGCTGCTGTCTCCATGCTGCTTCTTTACATGATTGCCTTTGGCGCTTCTTGGGGTCCTGTCGCTTGGGCACTCCCATCTGAGATTTTCCCATCTTCACTTCGCGCAAAGGGAGTAGCTATGTCAGCTTGTATGAACTGGTTTGCAAACTTCATCATCGGTTTGATCACTCCGCCTATGGTTCAAAACGCTGGATTCGGCGCGTACCTGTTCTTTGCCGCGTTCTGTCTTCTGGCCTTGTTGTGGACTATTGCATTTGTGCCTGAGACAAGCGGTAAAACTCTGGAAGAGATGGATAAGGTCTTCAAGGATAATTCGAGTGAGAGCGAAAGAGTCAAACGCAACACTATCGAGTCGGACTTTGTGAGACTAGAGATTGCCAACTCGACACCGCTGGAGTCGGATTAATTGTGGTTTAGTTATTGCTTCATTTGTAGTATGCAGAGAATTTTACAAAGATTATGATTCAAAATTTTGTGTAATATGTATTCAGTATCTAAAACGTGCTTTGCCTGCTGCAGCATCGTATAAGTGAAAGGTATCTGCGATGAAGTTAGCGACTGTTACACCAACATGGCTATGCAGTCCAACTACACATCAAACATGCTGTCATTTTTTTCAGTGAGCTTTTTGGTATTTTGGATTATCTTCATTCTCTTTCAGAAGCAGAACTGATAATTATTTTTTTTCATCATTTGACAGCATGTTGATGTAAGTCTGGGCGGGAAGTGGGTGAAAGTACTGACCATAAAAGCAAAACAAAGGTAACCGGTGAAATCAGCAACGAACCTATGATGTCTGGAATTGCGGTCGTTAGCAGTTTTATCGGCAGAAAAAGGCCTGCTGCATCTTTGCATGATTTACAAAAAAGTTCAGATGGTAGTGCATGTTTTCTAATGGATCATGAAATCACCGAAGAAAAAAAGTGTGAAAGATTTCCTCATTACAGCAAGAGATTGAATGCATGATGCAGCAGTAGGAAGAAGAAACGTACCAGTAGTAAAATTTTAATCAAGCATCGATTCCAGAAATGTAGAACAGATCATTCTTTGTTACTATTAATCGTTAGCTCTGTCTTGTAATAGATCACGTCGTCATCGACGCGAAGACACAGGCTGAACACGAAGCACGTCATAAACGAAGAATTCCTAAAAAAATTTTCTTGTCCTGCATATACTTCCTCAGACAAAGTGCATAATCTTTCGAGCAGTGTCCGGTAAGTGTCTCCGAAACGTCAGACCCGCTGTTTTTCTTTTTGGTACTTACGTTGTTGACATAGTAATTGATGCTGAGAGTTCGTGTTTGCGAGAGAGAACTTCACGCGCAAAAATTTTATGAAGAGGGAAGTGTGTATATGCGCGCTATATACATATATATGCACACAGTGTTTGCCCTAACCCTTTACTGGCTTCCACCAAATCCAAGCCCGCTCTGCGCGCACGCTTAACTGTGCACGCCGAACTCAACAGAAAATGTCCCAAGGAGCCCAGGGAACTGGGAACATCAGGCTGGGAACTGGGATAGTAGTAGAGCGTGTCACGTCGAACAACCACGAAGGGGGTTGGAAATTGTCGATCGATCGACGGCCCAACCAAAAAAATACTGCCAAATGCGGATAGCGCGCGGCCATAATATCTTAACGGCGGCGCTCGTATGACCACAACAGAGGCGTGTCGGCGCTCAGGCCACCCCTGCTCCCGCAGAATTATAAAAGGCGGCCCGATCGCCGCCTGTCTCCCACTCTCCTTCTCTTCTTTCTCCATCTACTGTTGTTGCTGCTGCTGCTCTTCATTGCTTTACAACAACACAAAGATCCATAAACTTGATAGGCACTGAATAGCTGTATTCTCTGCTTGCTTGTATTCATAGTTTTCTTTGCAGAAAACTTTTTGTTGGGCTGAAGGTATTGATTGGACTAAGAGTTCTCTGCTTGCCTAAGCTATTGAGTGCATCGTTTTAAGTAAACGATTGTAAAAAGTCGCAACAAGTTTGTTGCCGAAGACTTTGGCAAATTTGCTGGATTGCAATTTGCGTGGCAAATCTGATATTTGCTAGATTGTTGAATCTGAATCAGACAGATTAGTTTGTCTCGAATTCATTTCTGCATTTTTCGACTACATATTATATTAGTCGCAGTAGATTTTCGCGTATTCTTTGTTAGAAGCGGATTTCTGACCATATTTGTATTTTTTTCCGTGTTTTATACGATGCCTGTGCGAACGATGTGTGCGTCTTCAGCGTCGTCGACAGCACTTCGTCGAAAACGTGTCGCGCTCGCCCGTCGCCAGAGCGCAGCGGCAGGAGCCCAAGACTCCCTCACCTCCATCACGCCTCAAGTTGAGCAGGCTACGCGGCAAAAGGTTCGTCGTCCATCTAACCACCCCTCACTACTTTGATTTCATGTGCTAACAGCGTTATCCAGTGCCAAGAAGCTCTACAGGCTGCGCTTAAATCCATTCCATCAGAGCTGCTCGATATGACCGATACTGCAGCGCTCTGCACTGCCATAGAGTCTGAAGTCTACGGGTCCTGCGGAGCCAATGTGGGCCCTCGTTACAAGAGCGCCATGCGGACGCGGGTTATGACCCTGAAAGACAAAAACAATGACATCCGTGAGCGTCTTCTCTCGGGCTCTGTTTCGCCTTCACAGTTTGCCACAATGTCCGCCACTGAAATGGCGTCTACAGACAGAAAAGAGGAAATCGAGCGCCTGAAAACTCAAGCGCTGCAGCAGGCTATCCTGCCGACCGACGACACTCCCGCCTCAATCGTTGACATCAAACGTAAAGACGGTCGCGAACGTGGCAAATGGGGCGTCACCACCAGCGCAGCTGCCGTGGACTACTTTGAATAAGCCATTTTCTACTGCGAAAGCTGCACCTGTTTGGAGATTGATCTTCTTCTTTGCTTGATGGTTTTGTGGTTTTTCTTTCTTCCGACTCACTCAATCAGCTTGGTGAGTCCCGGCGTTTAGGGTTAGGATCGTTTGCTTTCTAATATCTGTTCTTGCTTGTTCTTGTTTCTTGTTGTACGATACTGCTGTAGTAGCCTAATTCCTGTATAGCTATTTATTTTAATTGCATAACTAATTGTATTTCTTTAGTATATTTTGAATTAATTACTTTTGTAGTCTCCGTGACTGAAGTTGCTTAGCATGACCCCGCCGGTTTCGCAATCGGGTTAGGGCGATAATGTGCATGCGGCTTAATTGCTCTTGCGCGCGCCTTCAACGTTGTGATCTGTAATCATCAACACCTTTAAAGTGCAGAAAAAATCGCGTCCGAGAACCTCACAGACGTTCGCCACCACCAACTTCACACACAACTACAGCAAGTTTCTTCTCAAATTTGTCATACACAGGAAAGAGGGCCACTGCAACGCGTCCTAGTCTCAATCGTGGTCGCAGCAACTGCCATAAGGAACCGATTTATTGCACTTCAGTTTACAAATGTCGACCACAACTACTATCACAAGCACTGATAAGACCGCCTTTGGCGGTGTTTTACCTACGCTTGCTGCGCCTGAGCCAGAGCATTGCCCAGGTGTTGAGTCAGATAACGCAGGAAAGTCAGCAGCGTGTGAAGGATGTCCGAATCAAGTTATTTGCGCGTCTAATACACCTAAAGGACCCGACCCTGATTTGCCAGCGATTCAGCGACGCATGGCGGGTGTGCAGCATAAGATTCTAGTGTTGTCGGGAAAAGGAGGTGTTGGAAAATCGACGTTTACGTCAATGCTTGGATGGGCATTTGCTCAGGACTTAGAAAAGGAGGTTGGTGTTATGGATCTTGATATCTGTGGCCCTTCGATGCCTACGATGATGGGAGCGCGTGGCGAGCAAATTCACATGTCTAACTCTGGATGGAGTCCTGTCTACGTGGCTGATAACCTTGGTATGATGAGTATTGGTTTCATGCTTCCGAATGAAGACGACGCTATTATCTGGAGAGGAGCCAAGAAGTCAGGTTTGATCAAACAGTTTCTGAAGGATGTGGACTGGGGTACTCTGGACTACCTTGTTGTCGATACACCTCCTGGAACAAGCGATGAGCATTTGAGTGTGAACCAGTATCTTCGAGATACGGACGGAGGTGGTGTTGACGGAGCTGTCATTGTGACAACGCCACAAGAGGTTGCACTTCTTGACGTTCGCAAGGAAATTGATTTTTGCCGTAAAGCTGGTATCAAGATTCTTGGACTTGTTGAAAACATGGCTGGATTTGTTTGCCCCAACTGCAACGGCGAGTCCTTTATCTTTGCGCCTACTACCGGTGGTGGAAAAGCTCTTGCAGAGGCAACCGGCGTGCCGTTCTTGGGCTCGGTCCCTCTTGACCCGCTTATTGGAAGATGCTGTGACGCAGGCGAGAGTTTCTTGGATGAACATGCGGATTCGCCCACCGCAAAGGCTATCATGTCGATTATTCGCCAAGTGCGGGAGTTGATGGGTGATCCTATGGAGGCAGATGATGATGATGAGGAGGAGGAGCGTGATGAAGAGTAAAGACCAAAAAGGGCGGTGCTGGTGTTGGGTGCATTTTGTGGATGTTTGAACAATGATGGAAAAAAACAGAAAAGCTGCATTTCTTTTGTTGGGCGCATATGATGTATATTACATGTAAGTTAACTTAAATGGATCATTAATTGATTCTTTTTATTAGCAAAGTAGCATATACGACTTTCGTTGGTCGTCATAGAAAAAGATGCACCAGTGAGGGGTAACAGAAAACGACACACTCAAACCAGATAAACACGGGCAAAAAAAAAAAGACAAACTCAAGAGACCACGATCGCGCCAATCAAAAGACCAATATAAAACCCATTGTTCATAATTTGCCATAGATATATAAATAGCCGACTAACAATAAAGAAAGAGAGTAACGAAAGTGTTGTACACGGATTTCAAAAAAATAAAAAAAGAAAAAAAGGAAAAAGAAAAGTGGTTTCATCAATGCGCATCATTATTCTCCAGAACAACAGGCCTGTATGTAATTCCGATTCCGGTCTCACGTGCGCCGGGTTCATCAGCAGCTTCGATTTGACCAATTCGAGTAGACGTAGATGATACCACGTTTGGAGGAGCCACGTCGTCTTCAGGTGGCGCGTTGGGATCATAATCAAAGTTAAGAACTTCGATAAAAGTATCAGTGCCGCGTTGAACAGCAGCAACACATCGACGCTCGTCAAACCGAACTTGCCATACCCGATTCAAATCTGACAAAAGATCCTTGATAGGCTTGCCGGTCTTGATGTCCCATAGTTTAAGAGTACCATCACTACCTGACACGACTTTGTGGTTGTCATGCTGGAAACATGTGATTGCACCAACATGGCCTTCAAGTTTGTGCAGAAACGAGCCAGTCTCGGGATCCCAGATCCGCAATGTCGAATCCGCAGCAGCCGAAACCAACGCTGTCCGATTAAGATCCAGAAGACCAACAAGCGACGTATGACCTTCAAGAGTATACAAGCACGTTCCAGTTTCAAGACTCCATACCTTCACCAGCCAATCCATAGATCCCGAAATGCATCGCTTGCGTTTAGGATCAATGATGACCGAATACACTTTTGCAGAGTGTCCAGTCAATCTGTATTGGCATTCGCCAGTCGAAATTTTCCAAACACGCACGGAATTATCGTATGATCCAGAAACCAACGTATCTCCGTATCCCGCAATAGCCCGCACGGAGTGAGTGTGGCCCTGTAACGATCGCAGAAAGAATGGCCCGTCATTATCTGGTGCGCTGGTAGGTAGGTACGGCTCATCCTTTTCGATATCTGGAAGTCTCCAAATACGAACTGTCGAGTCGCGAGAGCCAGTAACAATGACAGGGTATGGTGGTTTCATGATCTTCTTGCCGTCAGAAATACCCACACAGACAGGCATCACAATCTGTAGACATCGGACGGTTGACGTGTGACCATAAAATATATGCGTGCAGACACCTCGCTCAATGTCCCAAACTCGTACGGTCCGATCGGTGGAACCAGACACTAAAGTGTTGCCGACGTATTGCAAAGCCCAAACGCCACCTTCATGACCATCGAGACGAGTTTTAAGACCACCAGATTGCGTGTCATACACGTTGATGCATAAATCATCTGATCCAGTGATAATACGGTTCGCGTCAAACTGCAAACACGTCACAACGTTACGTCCATGTCCAGCAAACGACGCGTGTTTCGGGCGCGAGTTAGATGACATCCAATTTTGATGAATTATATGATGCCGCCGGTAAATAGCCTTGTACACGTTTGGACTCATGTCGTTTTCCTGGGCATATAACGCCAGCGAAATTCCAGAAGCGGAGTTGATATTAGTGGGACCTTGCGCAACAGACGTGTCTGAAATCCGTCGTGCGTCCACTGCTGTTGATTCGATCACTTTGGTCTCAACCGTGGCATCCTCAGTCGGTGTAGGTTTTTCAGCCTCAGAAGACGCAGACGCAGACGCAGACGCAGACGCACTCCATCCCTGCATGGACCATTTTTCCTTGAGCGCCCTTCGAATCTCCTCATCATCAGCTCGCATAGACTCCGCCTCCAGCAAATCGCGCCATGTCTGCAACGATCCATCAACTGCGATCTTCCAAGTTTTCGAAACCTGAGCAGCAGAACATAGCGACTTCACATCAAGGTATTGCAACACTTGAGTGACTAGCTCTTCAGGCAAAAACGAAATGAAATCACAGCGTAAAGCGGGTATGACTGTTGACGCGACATCGGAAAGTGTTTTCTTTGTACATCGTCGTAGAAACTGATAAAGCACGTAATCCTTGACTCTCTCTGGTAACGCATCAAACGAATCCAGCATAGATGGAATTTGCATCATGACAGAGTGATTTGCCATAGCGTCTTCAGGTATCGGTCCATTTTCGATGGTAGACACAGGCTCATCCATTGAAGGGAAGTAACCGCGAGTGGTTTGCCGTTTCAATGAACCGGTGACGGGAGACAGAGATGGCGATGGTAATAATAAAGGATCCACAGAGTCATGCATTTGTGCAGTGTTTACATCGATTTTCAATCCTCGCGCGATATTTGAGCTAAGCTCTCTAGCAGGTGATCGCGGTGTCGTCGTCGTCGTCTCTTCAATCGAAATATCGCCACTAGGAGACTTCATATCAAGATCAAGACCAGTTTCGGCATTGTGCGCTGATTTGGGTGTTGAGCCTGCGGGTACTTCCATCTCCGCTGCTGGTATGGTGCCAAACATTAAGATGGAGTCCTGAGTACCGACCGCAGAGTCCGCTCCCGGAGTATCGAGTTGGGCATTGACTGAAGGCGATGCAGTGACACCCGAGATGTCAATCATGCTGCGTGCGGTCATCCTCCGTTTATGACCTCTTTCAAACGTAGAAGCTTGAGTCTCATTTGCCGCGACTGATGAAACAGTTTCCAAAGTGGTATGCTTATCCTGCAGCGTAGCGTCGATACCGGTTGTGATTTTTCCGACTGCTGTGGGTGACGCGGGACGCTTGAGACCTAAGTTCGCTTCCAGATTTCCGGAATCAGTCATGTTGACTAGAGGATCCGCAGAGTAAACAGTGGATGTGGTTGTCTTTACAAAGGCTTGTGATGAAGAATCGTCTCTCGAACTGCTACTGCTTGCAGCCTCGTAAAGTTTTTGTTGCAGCTAGAATCTGTTAGTACGTGAAAGGGGCATTTATGTGTGCAGTTGAGTATATACCAGACGTGTATTTTCCGATGAATTTGTGCTTTCTGTGAAAAACGATCGATGTCCACCAAGATCGAACGCAAAACTTCGTAACCAGAACGGAGTAGGTTGGTTTGCCAGGGGATAGAAGCGCGAATCAAGGGCGCCAACATCATGCAGGGACCCGGGTTGAGTGAAAGGGTTCCCATTGCTATCAAGACCGTTGAAACCTATCCGCTCGTTCGTTCGTAATGAGCTGGGCTCTTTATCGACGATGGAAAGTTCTCCGTTGGACTCGCTGAAGGCGAGCTCGCGACGTCGCGGCTGGCTCAGGAATAAAGGGGGAAACGTGGTGGTTGTGGTGGTTGTAGTGGTAGTCTGAACAACAGTTGTTTTCGTGGTCGGCGCAAGGGAGTAGATGCCCATGGCGTTGGCCGATCGTTGACTGCCTGATGAATCCGAGCGCGATGGCTGTTCTGACGCGGGTGGATCCGGAGACGCCATAGTGGTTGTGTATGGAGATGGTTGCAGATGACGTGTCGAAAAATTCAACTGTGATGCACCAAATGATCTCTCAATAGTCTGGATGACACTCGCGATGCCTGGGATCTGGCGCGACGCGTGTTACAGAAATCGAGAAACCTTGGTGGGAGGGGGCGCACCAAGTGACGTTGTAAGTATGTACAGAGCGTCGGTAACGGCAGCGCGAATACAAACGAGTTCCGCGTGCTCTGAATGGAGAGTATATCCAAGTGCTTTCTTGAAAGATGAGCGAGATCCGAGTCTCGAGCGGTGTGCGGGAGCAGCAGCGCAACTGTGGAGACGGCACCAAGGCAAAAACTCAACCAACGAACACGCAGCTTGCGGGCACGAAGTCAGTTTCGCGTGCTCTTTCTTTGTATGCAGCAGAGCAGAAGAAACGCACAACAAACGCAGAAAAAGACAAAAACAAAGACGATCCGGAGAGCAGAAGAGGCGCGGGATGCGCTGGCGGAACGAAGACAAAGACGACCGTTCGTCTCGAGTCCGGCGGCGGTGAAGAGACAGTTCATGGCGTTTTGCTTGTTTTGGCCGTGCTCGGGCCCCCGGCCTTGCATTTCGCCTCCCATTTTAAGGTTTAGGCCCTGCAGCACGTGACATTTTTGCCGCTCAACTCGTCCAAATTTCCGATATCATCTTGAACAGCTTCTACTACTTCTATTGTATACTCACGATTGCCAGAAAATGCCTGGAAAAACATATAGTTCACTTCTGCAGGAGATCTCCGAGTGGATGATCTCCTCGCGGACGCAGCGGTCGCCCGTTATCTCGCAGCTTCTGCAGCAAACCCTCGACATGACACCACCTCCACCACCGAAGCCCGCGTCGACGACATCGGGGTCCACGACGTCAGTGAAGGAGTCAGCATGGTCACAGGCACAGGATATGAAGGAAGACGCACTTGAGCGTGTGCATTCTCAGCTTACGGCTATAATCACAGAGCGGTTCAAGGAATTGCATGAAGTAGATGACGCGATGAAGTTGGACGAGGCGGGAAAATCAAAGCACCGTAATGCTGCGGAGATTCTGACGTATCTGAGGAGTCAGCGAACGTACAAGGTATGCATGTACCTCATTCGCCACTACGCATCTTTGCCTTGATCGGACATTGCTAACAAAAGAAGATGCTGCTGGACAAGTATAACCCAACTGCCACTCTTGAGGATCATGAGCGACTACGATTGACTGCGCGACGCGTTGGTCTTGAACTTCCAAAAGACATTCAAGACCGGTTGGAGTCGGACGAGGAGACTACAGCAGAGTCGAATGACACTGCCGAGGTGACTGGCGAGCCGGAGAAGAAGTAATTGAAGACGGCAATGTTTTGCTGATTCCTGTACATAGAGAGCACAGATTGATATTACGATATCATTTGGCACGATTAATACAAAATTCTGTATGTAACAAAATAGATTTCACCACATTCCTTCCTATCCCCTTTTGTGCGCTACAGAGTTCTCAAACACATCAAGCCAATTGGCTTCCCGAATTCTCCAACTATAAGCAGGCACTATAAATGACAAAAGAACAAAGCAACAACAACAAAAAAGGACACAAACACGATTAGAAAATGATATCCTCATCGCCTTCAGCGGTGAGATCGGCGGGGGCCTCTAAAGCACTAGGACCGACACCATGCTCGGCATCTAACGCGACCTGCGCAGCTCTCTCGGCAGCCTTCTCGGCCTCGTATGCAGCAGTATCACGCTGCTTCTTGTCCTGAACCTTCTTCAGACGGTAGAACTCCTCACGTTCCAGCTCGTCAAGCTCGTTGTTAATGTCTGATATGGAAATTAGCAATTATCTTTTGCAACGAACGCTTCAAGTAAAGTACGCACATTTGATGGTGTTCTCAGTTCGAGGAATAATGACGTGCTCAATGGCGTTGACACGACGGTTGGTAACCTTGATAACCTCGTCAAGAATAACGAAAGCGGTCTGGAGCGAAGCAAGCTCAATCAGTGTCTCTACAGCCTTGGAGTAAACCTCCTTAGCCTTCTGGACCTGCTGACCACCACGGCCGAGACCGGTCAGCTTGAAGTCTATATGTTTGTTAACTCCGTGTCCTGCTTTCACCAAGAAACTACCCCTCTCGCACGATCTACATACCATTGTTCTCCTCAATGTAGTAAGCCTCAAACTGAGGAAGGTAGACACCAGACACGTTCTCCTGACGAGCACGAACGCGGAATCGAGCGTTCTTGGCAGACTCCTGGACCTGGTATCCAATGCTGTCACCAGTCGCGTAGGTGACCTCGGCGAGCGAGAATGCGGCGACCTGCATGACACGACCCATTTTCCGCTTAGCCTATAGAGCGCGCTTTGTTAAAACCCGAATCTCCAAAAAAAAAAAAGCCGTTTTCCAACAGTTGCATACCTCGTCAATTCTGCGGGTAATCTCACGGAAACGACCAGTCAAAGCCTCGGACTTGCGCTTAAGAAGACTGTGGCCGGTAGTAGCACCCTTTAGCTTACTCTTCATGAGAGTGAGGGTCATACGGGTCGGGAAGACCGCTTCTCTGTATAAAGCAATTGAGCCCGATTAGCATGCTGTATCGACATAATGTCAAGAGACGTTGACGACTGGGCGAAGGAGTCCCCAGTCACTTTAGGACACGGATAGCGGGACGGATAGAGATAGACGCACCTGTTAGCAGCACCAGACATGTTGAATTATAGGAGTAAAAATGAAGCGATTCGAGGAGTTGAGCAGAGGCACAAGCAGTATCGCTGGTTAACAACGAGCAGCGCAGTCGAATATAGAGTCGAAGGGCCGGGGACAGCGACGACGACGGATGAGCAAAGTGCGGATTGGCTTTTCTGCGGCTCCGCCTTTCTGCGGCCAGATAAAGACCTCGACCAGTCCTGCTATCCTGGGGGGCCATCTGCGGGCTTCGAGACCCTCACGGTAGTGTCAGCGCAAATTTCTGATGCTGAACACGATCCAAGCAGTTTGCGAACAGACTCGATCACGACTCGATCACGACTCGATCAGAGGTAAGCAGCAAGTGCAATGCCGGACACTGCTGGAACTGCCGATGGGGCAGCCAAGCTGCCGTTTGCGCTGATCAACGACAGCGACGTTGCGTACGAGCGTGAGATCCTACGTAACCCGCATCAGCTGGGCCCATGGCTGCAGTATATCGAGCACAAGGCAAGTGCGCCGTTGCAGGAGCAAGTGTTTGTGTATGAGCGAGCATGCCGTGATCTTGCTCGGTCATACAAGGTGTGGAAAATGTATCTTGATATGCGTGTAGCGCATCTTGAAGGCGTGAATCCGGCACGATACGAGGACGAGTATGTCAAAGTGAACGAGTGTTTTGAGCGCGCGTTGCTGATGCTCGGAAAGGTGCGTTTCTGGATCGAGTTGTCCGATAGACATCCACTAACATGCTTAGATGCCTCGGTTATGGATAGACTACGTTGCGTTTCTTACAAAACAGTGCCGCGTAACAGAGACTCGACGCGCGTTCGACCGCGCGCTACGCGCCCTCCCACTGACGCAACATGACCGGATATGGCCGCTTTTCCTCTCATTTGCCCGTTCAGTCAAGGGACCCACTGCTGTAGCGATTTACAAGAGATACATGCAGTTCAGGCCGCAAGACATTGAGGATTTCATTGACGCGCTGGTTTCGATGGATTACTACGCCGAGGCGGTACAGCAGTACATGATTCTGCTCAACGCACCGTCGTTTTTCTCGAAAGCTGGAAAGAGCCAGTTTCAGATTTGGTCGGAGATGACGGATATGCTTGTCCACCAAGCGCGAGCTATTCGAGATCAGCAAAGACGTATGAACCGGAAACGAACGCGTGGAGGGACGAAGACGCCATTTGTCATTATCGACACGGAGCAGATTATCAAGTCCGGGATTGAGAAATTTGCGGATCAGCGCGGGAAACTCTGGGTGAATCTTGCAATGTACAGAATAGTTATGGGAGATTTCGAGGGCGCGCGGGACGTGTTTGAACAAGGTATCACGACGGTGATGACGATAAGAGATTTCACTTTGATTTTTGATGCGTATGCCGAGTTTGAGGAGTCGACTATTTCTGCAATGATGGAGAGCGCGGGCACTGGCAATGCGGAGGCAGACGCGGAACTTGACTTGCGGATGCTCAAGTTTGAGCAGCTTATGGACCGCCGCCCGTTTCTCGTGAACGATGTGATGCTTCGTCAGAATCCAAACAATGTCGTGGAATGGGAGAAGAGAATTGGACTGTGGGGACAAAATGCAGAGCAAGTTGTGCATACTTACACTGATGCGATTGCTACGATCGATCCAAAGAAGGTGATTCCTGGTCATTTTTACAGGTTGTGGACCAATTTTGCAAAGTTTTACGAAAAAGCGGGTGATCTTCGTCAGGCGCGTATGATTTTTGACAAAGGTGTCAAAGTCCCGTACAAGAGTGCTGGCGAGCTTGCAGATTTGTACCTTGAGTGGGCGGAGATGGAGCTGCGTGCAGAAAACTTTGAGCGCGCGGTGGACATTATTGCCAAAGCCACGCAAGGGCCGAAACGCTCGAATGTTGATTTCTTTGATGAGTCGATATCTGCGCAGCAGAGATTACATAAGAGTATGAAACTTTGGTCGTTTTATGTTGATCTTGTGGAGAGTGTGGGAACGATTGAGGAGACCAAAAGCGTGTACGATCGGATATTTGAACTCAGGATTGCGACGCCGCTGACGGTTGTAAACTATGCAAACTTTCTGGAGGAGAACAAGTACTTTGAGGAATGCTTCAAAGTGTACGAGCGTGGCGTGGAGGTGTTTAGTTACCCAGTTGCGTTTGAGTTGTGGAATTTGTATCTCACCAAGGCGATGAAGCGACGACTGAGTGTTGAGCGACTACGTGATTTGTTTGAGCAAGCACTTGAGAAATGTCCTGGAAACCTCGCCAAGCCACTGTATCTTTTGTACGGTGAGTTGGAAGAGACTCGTGGTCTTGCGCGCAACGCGATGCAGATTTACGATCGCGCGACGCGCGCAGTGGATGTCAAGGATCGCACTGATATGTACCGGATATACATTGCCAAGTCTGCGTCATTGTTTGGGCTTGCGTCTACGCGACCGATCTACGAGCGAGCAATTGAGTTATTGCCGGACGCGGAGTGCAGGGTGATGTGTCTTGAGTTTGCAGCGACGGAGCAGGCGATTGGCGAGCTTGACCGAGCACGAGCAGTGTTTGTGCATGGAAGCCAATTTGCGGATCCACGGATTCATCCAAAGTACTGGGAAAAATGGCAAGAGTTTGAGGTGTTGCATGGAGATGAAGAGTCGTTTAAGGAAATGCTGCGGATCAAGAGATCCGTGCAGGCACAGTATAATACTGATATCAACTTTATTGCTGCGCAGACTGTTGCGCGGAAAGAGGAGGAGACGGCGGTGGCGGAGAGTACCGCGGGAGAGTCGGCTGAGGTGCAACAGCCGGGAGGAGAGGCGGCGGATGAGGAGATGGACGACGCATTTATTGAGGAGGCATAGTGATGTAAGAGCAGATGGATGGATGGATGTATTATATTATTGTAGCAATCTAGATATTGTACATACTAATCCGAAGAAACGTCCCCACTGACTATTTATTCCTCCGAGGGCTTGCTGTTGCTGTTGTTGCTGTTGCCGCCCCAGCGGGAGTCGATTTGCTCGGCAATGACGCCCGCGATCTTTGTGTCGCGAGCCTGGTCGGCAGCGATGTTGAACTGCTTCTCGGCCATGGAAATGCCCTTGGAGACGTACTCCTGAGTCTTGGAAGCCGCTGCGGAGGCGGTCTCGGAGGTCGCTTGAGCACCGGACTTGGCGGAGTCGGAGGCGGAGCTGGCGGCGCTGGAGGCGGACTCTGACGCGGACGACATGGCGCTGGAGAGAGCGGACTGGACGCCCTCCTTCTTGACCTCGTCAACGATGTTGTTGAAGAACGACGACATTGTGAATATGTGTAGAGAACGAACGAGCGAGAGGAAAGCGAAGGCGATGTGGAGGAAGCTGTGGCGAGCAAGCAAGAGGAGGAAGCCGGGGGTGGAGACAGGCACGCGGCGGCCGGGCGTTTATATAGTTGTGGAATTGAATTCGTTCGCGGGGCTTCGGAGTTGGGTTCTGGGTCTTCTGGAACGCCGTACATGCGCAGGGGGCGGCGCCCTGAGCGTGCAGGGCCGGCCGGCCGCACGCTGCTGCCGCACGCGGCCCAAACGCAGCGATTCTGAGCTCAACTGTGCAGCCAATTGGTCGATCGAGTGTTTAACTCATCCGCAGAAGTAGACCACGCACTCACAGACACGAAGACTCGAGCAAATGCCGACGGAGTTGTGGGATTTGGGCGCGGACTCCGACGCGGATTCCGACGCGGATTCCGTCACGGATCGCGGCGAGTTCCGGAAACCGGCGCCCTGATTCACGAAATTTAATTAAGCGCCGCGCGGTCGTGCGAGTGTTACACGTTCGCGGCAGTCGCCCAGACGGCTCTACAGTACAACATCACTCAATCGCATTCATATTGATTGATACAAACACATGGCAGTTATGTAGTTATACAGATATCTCCAACTCAACACTCGTCGCTCAGTGCGTAGTCGCAGTGCTGCCGCCGTCCGACGCGCCCTTTCCGGCGCCTCCAAAGCGACTGTTAATCTGGTTCTTGACTCCAGACACGATCTTTTCATCGCGCTGCTTCTCAGCCTGCGACTCGTTCTTCTGGTCGAATCCAAGACGTCCTTCGACCGCGTCAACGCCCTGACGAATGTGCTTTTCCATTCCTCCTCCTGCTGCGTCTCCGCTCTTGTTGCCGCCACTCTGCTGGCCGCCACCCGCAAGGTTCTTGACAAAATCAGCCATTTTTTTTTTTCAATTTGTGACGTGTCTGCTGACTGAATTATTTACTTGTGTGGAGGTCTGGTGGTGGTCGTGTGTGTGATAGGGCTGTGTGTACTGCGCGAGGCTACAGACCAGACCAGACCAGAACAAGCAATGGCGACCACCGTGCCAGCTTTTATAGACCGCTCCCACTCACTTCATTCCACCTTGAACCATGGAAAGCCAATCGCTTGATTCGTAGTAGAAGAGCAGCGCCCCGGGCGATCATGCTGAACGAGATGCGTAGAGATGTCTGAGGCGGTCATTGTCCGTGCGGATCAACGTCCCAACTTCCCAACTCCAGAAACTCTCGTCCTCGAAATCGTCGTACGAAAGAATACGTCGAGATCGACCTGGAGATCGAACGCAAAATATGAAAAGAAGCAACTTCTGCCGAATGAGTTGCTGTAGTTACTTGATTTGTGCACAATGTAAACTCTCCTTCAACCTGTATGCAGATCAGGGCGTTTCATGGCGGACAATAAGCACAATAAGGTCACATATATCGCCGATGACGAGTTTGATCGTCTCGATTGGGTTCACATAGGGCTTCGATAGGGCTTCTGCTTTGTCTGTTGACACTCACAGACCGGGTCATTTGCAGTAGTTTGTGAATCTTGATTTCCATGAAGCAGGGTGTCAACTATACGCACGCAACCTGGGCAGCCGGTTAACCACCTTCAACGACGTTTCTCTTCTCATTTCAACAGAAAAACGTCCTTTAACTAACGGCGATAACTAAAAATACTATGGCATTGTGCTGCACTCTCGCAATTTCAATCGCATCCACCGCTTCTTTCTCCAGGGCTCTTTCGGAGAAAGGGCTGTTTCGTCTAAACTCGGCATGTACTTTCAGGGCCAGAAGAGATCAGGGCGAGCCGGCACATAACACTGTAAGCGTGGAAAGCGCACATGCATCAGTCCGTACAATTTTCCGGTCTCCATGTGCAAGAGCCCGACGCAACAGATTACTACTCGTACCTCTTATCCGCTGCGTTGAGCGAGCGATCGAGCATCCCGCTATCAGCTAGCTGTCTTTAGCCGCTGGCTTTGCGCGCCGGATAAATACGTTACGGCACATTGCCTGCGACGTAGACAGACACACGCGTGACGCCCTGATAAAGCGGGGAAGTTCCCGATCAAGCTGGCAAAGTGGGGTGTTAAGTAACTTTCTAGGACAAAGTGGGAAACCGCGCCGTCAGAGAACTTCCCCACAAAATACAAACCCTCGAAGCGTCGATCCGAAACCTGTGCCGTTTTCCAGAAAATAGGGCATCAACTACTTGTCTATTATATCCGCCTTTGTGGAGAACTTACAGGAGGAGTTTTATTAATTAGATCGTCTCAGCCTCTGACGCAATGCCGCATTCAACATCATGATCTATTATTGTACGCCGCTACACATACTTGCAGAGCATTCCGCAAACGAATAGGTACAACATATCAGCTGCAAGATCGTCTCAAAAATAAAAGAAGTACAACTATACATAACTAGTCAACAAAATACTGCACCAGCGTCCAACCGGCTAAACCATGGGCTTGGCGTTCAAATTGCGGGCATAGGCAGTCGGGTAGGCTTCGAACAAGTGAAATGCGGAGACCCCGCATTCTGCGCGGGGATGGGCTTGGCAGGCGCCCCGCTCTCAGGCTTTCCAATTCTTCCGCCCGTGTAATAAACGACAGCTAACGCAATCCGGCGGATTGTGCCTTTTTTTTTTACAGGCAAGGTAGTATCCGTATATAAACGTACGACATGCGTCCTACTCCGTCTCGAGAGGTCGCCATCGACCAGCAGTTAATTCCGCGCTGATATCAAACCGAGCACAATGGAGAAAAGTTCAAGCGAGCTGCAAGATGTCAAGATCAGCAACACCGAGGCTACGGACACAAACCTCGAGCCAGATGTGTTGGCTCTCATGGCCCTGGATACAACACCATGGTACCACAAGCCGAATCTTCGAAGACTCTACCTTGTTCTGATCCCCGCCGCGCTCGGTGTCGAGATGACTTCTGGTTACGACGGATCAGTGCTTAATGGACTCCAGGCTATTGATGCGTGGCAGGAGTACTTTAATCATCTCAGTGGTGGCTCTCTCGGTATTGTCAGTGCCGCATTTTCCATCGGCGCTGTCGCTGCTTTGCCGTTCGTGCCTTGGGTAAACGACAGATTCGGCCGCAAGCCCTCAATCATTCTCGGAAACGTGATACTCGCCATCGGTGTTGTTATCCAAACATGCGCTACTAACGGTATGGCTGTTGAATGTTGTTATCTTTTTGACTTCTTGACTAACAGAAGCAGTTGCAATGTTTCTTGTTTCGCGTATCATCCTTGGCCTTGGTATCCCATTTGCAGTTGGTGGCGCATCACAGCTTCTTGCCGAGCTCAGTCATCCTCGCGAACGTTCCGTCATTACAGGTCTATTCAACGAGTCCTGGTACTTTGGCTCTTTCATTGCTGCTTGTGTCACTCTTGGTACATATTCCATGAAAGGCAACTGGAGTTGGCGTCTTCCTGTGCTACTGCAAATGTTGCCTGCGTTAATGTCATTTTTTGCTATCTTTTTTGTTCCCGAGTCTCCCAGATTTCTTGTTTCCAAGGATCGTACCGAAGAAGCTCTTGCGGTTCTCATCAAGTATCACGCCGAAGGTGACCAAGACAGCGCGTTTGCGAAGGCGGAGTACGACGAGATTGTTGAGACGGTTCACAAGGAACTCGAGAGCTCTAAGCGTCGATGGATCGAGCTTTTGCAAACACCTGGAAATAGACGTCGGTCTTTCATTGCTGCGTGTGTTGGTTTGTTTTCTCAATGGTCTGGAAACGGTCTTGTTTCTTACTATCTTTCAATGATCCTCACGACCGTGGGAATTACGGAACGAAGTGATCAGCAGAAAATTAATGTCGGCCTACAAGCATGGAATTTTGTTACCGGCGTTGCAGCGTCATTCCTCACCAAGAAAATGGGTCGTCGACCGCAATACCTTCTTTCATTCAGTTTGATCACAGTTATCTTCGTTGCGTGGACTATCGCGTCTGAAAGATTTGCAACCACGGGCGTCAAGTCTGCAGGCAGTGCTGTCGTCGCATTGATTTTCCTTTACTACGGCTGTTACAGCATCTTGATGCCTTTGACTTACATCTACATCACTGAGATTTTTCCTTTTCTCACTCGCGCAAAGGGGTTGGCAGTCACTCAATTTTTCTCACGAGCAGCTGGCGCGTTTAACCAGTTTGTCAATCCGATTGGAATTCGTAACCTGCAGTGGAAATACTATATTGTGTACGACGTTTGGCTCTTGGTTGAAACAGCAACAATCTTTTTCACGTATCCAGAGACAAAGGGACCCACTCTTGAAGAGCTTACAACCTTGTTTGAGAAGAATTCGAAGGATGTTGATACCGAGAAGGCGGATGTTGCGGTACATATCGAGAGGTCGTAGTTTTATGTGAATTGTGGTTCAGTTTTGATAGTTATACTTTAGTGGCGTTTAGCTACAATGAAATCTCAGATTTAGTTAGCATGAAACCTCAGATTCAACCCCACAAATGCGATCGAAAGGCAGCCGCGTAGCGTAATCCCTTAACTTCAAACGATCCAAGCACGTTTTCGATTGCCTGAAACTCATCGTCACTGAGCGGTTTCATCGTAACACACGCAAAGTTTTCCTCCACGCGTTCGACAGAAGATCCACCTGGAATCGGAATGATTTTCAAGCCCGGGATGACTTTGCTATGCTTGAGAATCCACAGCAGCGCAATTTGCGCAGGAGTTGTCTTGGTCTCACGGGCACTCGCGATTTGCTCAACACGCTGCACAAGCTTCAGATTATCAGCCAAGTACTCTTCCGAAAACCATTCAAAACCACGTCGAATGTCAGATTCGGGAATTGAGTCGACATTTTTGATCGCGCCAGTAAGTAAGCCGCGACCAAGTGGTGAATACGCAAACACCGGAATTCCGAGTTCCGCGCATGTTTGCAAAACATTCTGCTCGTCGCGCGCTTCTCTTGCAAACATGGAGAATTCGATTTCAACGCCGGAAATAGGCACGACGGCGGCAGCACGGCGGATTGTAGACGCACTAACTTCAGAAAGACAAATTCCGGAAATAGATCCGGCTTTAACGTGCTCGTTAATCGTCGACATGGTAGATTCAATTGAGTATGCTTGATCAACACGAGCACATTCGAAAAGATCAAGATGCTTTGCGGATCCAAGATGTGCGCGAATGTTGGAGATGCTGTTTTTGATTGACTCGGGTGATGCGTCGGGCTCAAAAGACGGAACTTTCAAAGCTCCTTTGACTGAAATGATAACCTATGTATTTTCATCATTAGCTCTGAGCACACATATTGTCCGTTATGCACACACACACACACCTTGTCACTCAACTCTGGATACTTTGTAAAAAAACGATTGACCAAATCAAGATTCATCGTTGGCTCAGGACGTCCGTAAAATTCGCCACTATTAAACACCGTAACGCCCATATCGATTGCCTTTTTCATCGCTGCAAAGGCTTGCTCGTCTGATACCGGCTCAGCCCGTAAAGTAAGCGTCATGAGACCGTACCCCATAAGAGAGTACTTTGAGCACAAGTCCGACATGATGATTCTAGGTGCTGCAAGTAAAGAGCTAGATGATAAAAGAAACCGAAGCTCCTCCCCTCCCCGCTGTATATACGTGACGACGCGACCCTATCGGCGCATCGATTAAGGTTTCGGACCGGTAACATTATTGTGCCGACTGTCCCTGAATCACTCAATCGTTAACGTTAAATCAGTTTGGGTTTAACCTCCGGTCAATCTGGTCCGCCCGACGAAGAGACGGAACAGAGCCTTGAATATCTGCCGTCGGGGGTAACCGTCCGGTTTTACCACAGTAATTCCGTGGTACGTTAAAGCCGTGCCGATTTTTAAATCCATGTAAAGCTCCCAGACAATCCCGTAAATTGAGTGAGTGAGTTTTTTATTAACGCCAATGCGGCGAGCGAGTCGTCATTTGGCGTTCCAAAAAGAAAAGTTCGATTAAACATTAAATTAAATGTGTGGCTCTCCAGCCAGCCGCACTACCACCATACAGATTTTGTAGGCATCATTTAGGCATCATTTGTGGTGCTTCTTGAGTGTGTGTCGGCTGACGATAGGCCTTGGTGCATTCGTTTTGATTGATAAACTTCTCTGATTTTTTTTTTGGCCAAGAACCCGCTGTTTTGTCCACAGTCGTTGTCCAGTTGGTTTTTGGATGTCTGTTGCATTTTCCTAAACTGACTTCTGCTGAATCTGTCTGCGGCTGGTCCTCAAGCTTCCACATTATTTCACAGAACGGCCTCGCGCCGCTGGACTCCATGCATGTCCGCTGCTGGCTGAGTCTTCTCAGCATCGTCCTCCAAAAAGTCTCCAAATGCGACTTCCGTCTGTTGAACCATTGAGCATCATTGATTTGGAAGGTCGAATGCTGCTGTTTCTACGTCTGTTTTGTACCGTGATTGTGGCAGACCGTTCAGTACAGCTTTTCTAACTACATCTTTGAGCTGGCCCATGAGGCGTGTGGATCTGGGGCGCATGGTTATAAAACGTCGAATGCTCACATTGCCATGCACATGCCCGGAAAGGTGAGCTTTAAAGTAGCAGAGCTTGATGTGTTGCAAAGGTAAAGATATTTTATACGTCGCCATAGTGAGGGATTTGCCTGATCCCCACAGTCGCATTTTCCCGCGTCTTTGCTTGCCGGGACTTCGACAGACTTGATCAGATTTCAGCGGCGGCATGGATGTTGCATTACCACGTAACTTACTTGAAAAGAAGTATTTCTTGCTATGGTGGATGTTTGTGGTGAATGGAAGTAGGCAGTTTACTGCGACAGGCTGTTAAGATGTATGAATTTTAATAACTACAGCAAGACAAACTAATCCCTGCTCCGTTTCTCAGAAACCGAAGCAGTTTCGGCGTCTTCAGCCGAGTAAATACCATCATCGACGCCATCGAGAACATCAGGCAACGACTCCAACGCACGTTTTCTCTCGCGACGATGTTCCCGCACAGTCAAGAGTTGCATGATTGGCAAAAGTACAGTTTGGATAGTACCAGTGATTGACATCCACATATAACCACGCTTGAAACGAGGAGCTTGAACAGTGGGGAACGATGCAATGTTTGTGCCTGTTTTGACAAAGTTGCCGATGCAGTTCATTGAAGCAACGACGAACGCACGCTCGTCAGGGTCCGATTTCGTCTCGACTGAGGCCCAGGTCATGAGTGACGTTTGAAGTGCGTTCTCAACGCCGGCAATGAACCACGCAAAGAATTTCGCTTGCTCGGAAATATTCCAGGCGAGAAGCATGTAGTTTGCAACGATGAACAAGATACTGCAAACCATAGCGGGCGGGAACGGGTGGCCTGTCTTATCGGCATACCAACTAGCGAGCAGAGTGGAAACGACACTGACTGCGTTGATCACAGTGGGGATGTTGTTCACCTGAGGAATTGAAAACCGGTCCTTGTGCGCGCTGAGGTAGAGAGACATGGCGTTCGAGAGACCTTGCTCGTTTTGATCGAGCAGAATCCAAGCGGAAACGAAAATCCACCATTTCCAGCCCTTGAAAGCGTTGGTGACAGTCTTCATTTCAAAGTTGCTCTTGGTGGACTGAACACCCTCGGTAGCCATGCGAACTTTAGCAAGCTCACGGTCACGCTTGGTGAGGAAGAAGCAACGGGTGGTGACTGGAGTATCGGGGATAGCGACGGCACCCCAGATAGCGCACGGGAAAGTAATGATGGCACAGATGATGAACAACCAGCGCCATCCTTCAAGACCACCGCGCCCGTCAAGGTTGGTGTATGCTGCTGACTGGAGATATCCTGAGAACATCGAACCAATGGGACCGCACATGGCGTAAAGACCCAGTCGGCGAGAAACTTCAGACTTTTTGTACCACGAGCCGATGATATAGATCGAGCCTGCATAGGAAAGAGCCGCGCACATACCAACGCAAAAGCGGAACGCGTACAGCTGGGGCATGTTGTGGACGAACGCACAGACAAGAGTGAAAACACCCCATCCAACTTCACAAGCGGGGAGGATGATACTGGGACGGAAGCGAGTGAGAAGAAGAGTTCCGGGAATCATGAAGACACAGTAGGGAACTTGGTTGATGATTGTGAGATAGTTGAGCTCGTTGCCGACCATGTTGAGAGATTCTTTCATGCCACTGCGTTGAGTTATGGGTTAGTTATGAAGGGGCAAAGACCTGGTGACGACGTACCTGACGTAGGCGTTTCGGACATTGTTGATATCGAGGTTGAGAGCAAACGAGGTGATGCAAGTGTATGTCAAGATGAGAGCATCGAGCTTGAACAAAAGCAGCTTCTCATGCTTGTCCATTCCAGGGGCATACCAGTACAGCGCATGATACCATTTCTTTTCATAGGTCGAGTCAGCTGGGGAGGCCGAGTCAGTGACCTGGATGCTTGATGTGGACAGGTCGCTATTGACCGGGACAGCAGTCTCGTCAATGTGCTTTTCGTCTAGCATTGTGGCGGGAGCTGCGGATTGACAGGGGACGGTGAGGACGGGAGCGAGTCAGGAGCGAGCCATGGATGGCGTCGGGGATACTATATAGATGCGGATGAGAGTCGTCTTTGTCGAGACGCCATGGAATGTAGGGCGCCAGACGGGGTATGACGTTTCCGAGATAAAACAGTCATATGCATGATCGATAGTCGGAAGTCGGAAGCTTATCATACTAAGACGCGAGACAAGCTGCCATCTCCTCGAGTCATGATCCGTCGCTGTCTCACAACTGAGGGTTACGCTGTCGGAAGTCGCGATGCGATATGTAGTTGGCTGCAATGCTTTAGTATCGGCGTTGAGTCAATTGCCGCCACGCCCCACATCGAGATGTGATGGCATAATACGTATCTACATGATTTAGCGCCAATTCCAGCAAAGCAGACTGTAGAAACACCACTGCTGTCCACTGTATATGAGTATACGCTGGACCATCACTGGACGATCGTATATAAGGCGCCAGGGTCCCTCGAAGGTCCCTCAGGTCCCTCAGGTTCTTGTCCTTCGGCCCCCCCGCCAGGTCGAAAGTCTCGGCCAGGCACTTGATGCACCGCCGCATCGGCTCAGTACGCACGCTTAAACAAGGCTAAGCTCTTGCGGCGCGTTTGCCACGCCCGCCTTTCGAGAGTTTACCCGCGCACGAGCCGGCCGTTCTCAAAGGCCACAAAGCGCATTATATGTTTCGAGTGCTCAACAGGCAGCCTGCAATAAACGCCCAGATCAGACGAACGGGCTGCTGCTCGTATGCAAAAGACCCTTCACAGACAGCACCTGACTACATGCAACCAACCTGCAGAGGTATCGCCATATAGATCGCTGCAGTCCCGCGGGGAATATGTTGCGCCAGGCCTTTGTTATCGAGGAACAAAGCACGAAGCACGAGGCACGAGCGAAGCACGAGCGAGGCCCGCGCTGCAGACTGCAGTGGCTTATCAGGGCCGAGATCGAGACCACGATGTGCGCGTCACGTCACACGTCTCGTTGCAGTGCAGGCATTATTTTCGCGCGATAAGCCACAAACCTGTGTAGTTATTCGTAGTTACATAGCTGCTTTCGCGCCGACAGTCTCAACAATGAAGCCCTCGGACATCCGAGCCGACCGCAACACCCGCCGTGCCTATCGAAGCCCTATCAAAGCCCTATCGAAAACACCCGCCGTGCCGCCATCGAGTCCACCGCCCGCGCCACAGCCCCGATAACCCTACAAGTTGACTGTATAATGTATAATCTATAACTATTCTCTATAACAAACTAAAAATCCAAATATATAACAAAACAGAATTATTCGCGAGACCATGCGGCCTCTACATGTGGAATGAAATATAATCAAATATATAAAACCAATTTTACCCCAATAACAACTCCATTTGTGTAGATGTGTGTATACTTCTCTATCGCGCGCAAATCAACCACGGCCTAGAGGGAGCAAAATGAAATTGCATAGTGATGTCCTATTGTAGCGGACCAACTGTGTGATGTGTGACTGTATATGTCGTGCAAAAAAAAAACAAAGGCAAAAAAAAAAAGTGATAATTTCGTCGTTCTCAAATGAGCGTGCTTTAGTTCTTCTCAAGCGCCTGGAGCTTGACAAGCTCGTAGTACTTCATCTTGTTCGCAAGCAACTGCTGATGCGTTCCGCTCTCGAGCACCCGTCCGTTCTCAAACACGTAAATCACATCCGCGTGCTGAATCGTCGACAATCGGTGAGCAATCGCAATCGTGGTCCGGCCCTTGGCCGCGTTATCAAGCGCAGCCTGCACAATCTTCTCCGACTCGTTATCCAGTGCAGACGTAGCCTCATCCAGAAGCAACACAGCAGGATCACGAATAAGCGCACGCGCAATCGCAATTCGCTGCTTCTGGCCACCAGAAAACAACGAACCCTTGGAACCACAGAGCGTGTCGTATCCATCAGGAAGAGACATGATGAAGTCGTGGATGTTGGACTGTTTGCACGCGGCAATCATCTGCTCGTCCGAAACATCGTTAAGGCATCCAAACTTGACGTTCTCGCGCACGGAACCAGAGTACAATGTCGGCTCTTGCTGCACAAGCGCAATGTGGCTGCGGTACGAGCTAATGTTCAGCTTCGAGATATCTTTTCCGTCGATCAACACTTGGCCGGAAAGCGGGTTGTAGAACCGCTCGATCAATCCAATAGTCGTACTCTTTCCGCATCCAGACGCACCAACCAGAGCAACGTACTGTCCCTTCTTGATCTTGAGGTTGAGACCACGGAGAACAGGAACCTGAAGACGAGTCGGGTACCGGAAGTGCACGTTCTTGAACTCAATGTCTCCACGCATGCTCTCGACAACCTCGCCCTCGCTGCTCCACGAGTCAATCACAGGCTTGCGCTCATACAATCTGCGAATGTTACCCGCAGCTTCGTACGCACGCGCCATATCAAGCGCGTACGAGAACACAATGGATCCGTTCTGCGAACCGTTGACGATCGAAATGATAGCAACGAAGAACATGTACACGCTGTATCCCTCGCTACGAACAAGCGTACTTCCATACCAGAACATAAGCGAGGTGATCAAGAACACAATACCCTGAGCGAAACCATACAACGCAGCAGACTTGCGGTTCTCCTTGCGACCGCTGCGATGAAGCGCAATCAAGCTCTTCTCGTAGTTCTCAACAACGTCAGTCTCACGAGTAAGCGACGCAACCGTCTTGATCGCCGCAGCGGCTTCACTGGCGTATGACGAAGTGCGACCGTACGCTGCCTTCACGCGCTGCTGGTGCTTAGCGAGGAGGTAAAAACGGTAGAAACCAGCAGTGAGGAGGATAGGAATCGTAGGCGAGGTCACAGCGGCAAGTTTGAGCGAAATGACGAGCGCAAGGATAAGACCACCAAAGAGCATAATCATCGACGCAATGATCTGACCAAGCGTCGAGCCAGAGAGACCTTCGATCGCACCAGAATCCTTGGAAATAGCAGACGTGAGCGCACCGGCTGTGTTCTCGGGCTTGTCGAAAAATCCGATATCCTGACGCGCAATCTGCTTGAGCGTGCGCATGCGGATGCGGCGAACGAGACGCTGTCCAGAGTACGAAAAGAGTCCAACAGCCATAATCGGGCAAACCAATTCTAACATTATTAGCATTTTGAAAATAATAGTATTGTAGGTTTCACATACCAATTGCACCCATGATCAAGTACGTGATGATGTAACGCTTCAGACGACGGAACATGGATTCCTCATCAGGAAGCTCACCAAGTGCGTCAACAGAGCCAGAGTACACGGTAGAGAGGTAAGGATAACCAGCGGCCATGATCACAATAAACATAAGCGCGACAGCGTTGAGACGTTTCTCCGGAAGACTGATTTCCCAAAGGAACTGGAAAATTTCCTTAAACGAGTACTGACGATCCTCAGGCTCGACCATATCCTTAACGATGACACTGGAAATCGACTTGCCGGTCTTGGTGCGGGACAAAAGAAGCTTGGAAGTCTCGAGATCATCCTCCGACGACGACGACGAGCTCTCGCCCATCTCCGCGTCTTCCTCCGCTTCGAGTTCACGATGATGCTGACGAATCTCAGCCTCAACAGCTGCCTTCTCATCAAGCATCTCCTCAACAGAGTCAACCTCAACACCATCAATCGCACTCTGCTCCTCAAGCATGTGCTCGGTATCCTGCTCAACATTCTGCGCCTGGACAAGGCTGTAGTACTCGCCCTGAGCAGCAATGAGGTCGTCGTGGCTTCCTTTCTCAAGAATAACACCGCGCTTCATGACAACGATCACATCAGCATCCTTGACAGTCGACAAACGATGAGCGATAACAATGGTAGTACGGTTCTTCGACGCACGGTCAAGCGCATCCTGGACAATACCTTCAGACTTTGTGTCAAGCGCAGAAGTAGCCTCATCAAGCAGCAAAATCTTAGGGTTCGAAACGATAGCGCGAGCGATAGCAACGCGCTGCTTCTGGCCACCAGAAAGAAGGAAACCACGTTCACCAACATGGGTGTCAAGACCCTTGGGGAGCGTATCAATGAAAACCATGGCATTGGCCTGCTTGCAAGCCTCGACAACAAGCGCGCGCTTCTCCTCCTCGGCGGCAAACTCATACTTTGTACCAATCAAACCAAAAGCAACGTTCTCGTAAACAGTACCGGCAAACAGAATAGGCTCCTGTGAAACAAGAGCAACCTGCTGACGCAACCAACGGACATTAAGATCCTCGATATCAACACCATCAAGAGTGACTTTACCCTCAACAGGACGGTAGAAACGTTCGATCAAACCAACGATAGTAGACTTTCCAGATCCCGAGGCACCAACAAGGGCAACAGTGGTACCAGCCTTGATGGAGAGGTTGAAGTCTCTCATGACGGTGACATCCGGGCGCGAAGGATAGATAAACTTGACGTCGTGAAGCTCGATGTTACCCTCAACAGAATCAAGCTTGCGACCAGTCTCAGCGGTTGAGTCAATGGCTGACTCGCGATCGATGGTGGTGTAAATCTTGTTGACGGCGGAAGATGCGGCAAGCACGGCACGGAAATGAGGAGTAACGGAGCAGATGGCAAACATACCCTGGATCATAGACGCGAGAATGGTGACGATGGCAAGGATAGAGGTTTCGTAACGAACCAGCATGCGAGGACCGACGTAGAATGCCATAGCATCAGCCATGTACAGACCCAACCAACCGATACCAGTGAGCGAACCCGCAAAGAAACCGGCACGAAGAGCGTATCTCTGCGAAATGCCGAGGTAGTAGTCGTAGCGGCTGGAGAGCCGATCCTGGAGACCAAAAGCCTGAACATTGCGAATCGAAGAAAGAACTTCGTCAACAATCGTGCCACCAGCAGATGAGCCGTTGAGAGCCTTGGAGTAAAGCTTGGTCATACGAGTCGAGGCGAACGCGAATGCAGAGACGATGACGACGGCGACGATGGTCAGGTATCCAGTAAGACGGGGGGAAAGACTGTAGCCGACAATGAAAGAGCAGACGAAAGTCGAAGTGAACGAGATCAGGTAGCCGAGTTTCTCCGAGATACCGTCCTGAATGATCATGGTGTCTGACGAAATACGGGTAGTGATCTCACCGGTTCCAAGACGATCAAAGTAGGCAATGTTCTGCTTGAGCACAGAGGCGAGGTAACGGGCACGGATGCGAGCAGAGACAACTTCACCACGGTCGATGAAGATGTAGGTAAAGAGATAAGAGAATAGGAACTCGCCGATAGCAAAGTAGATGAAATAGATAGAGTCGAAGTTTGCCTGGCGCTGGAAATCCTCAGGCGAAACGTATTCCGGAAGCATGGTGAAGTTGTTGGTCTCCATGTAGTAAGGCGAGTTGTAGTAGTACGACTCGTTGAAAGGCAGAGTGTAGTTGAAGTCCGATGAGGCGGTGGAGTTGTAGTCGTAGAACTCAGTACCGTTGAACTTGTAGTTGTAGAACATCATGAAACTGTCGTAGCCGCCAAAGTAGTTGTAGAAATCGCGGGAACGGATGTAGATCGAAAAGTTCTCAGCGAAGACGCCGTTGATGATGGGCATGATAGCACGGATAGAGCCCTCCGCAGCTGCGGTGAAAGCAGCAAACGCAAAGAAGCACTTGTCGGAAAAGGTAGCATATCTGAAGGCGGAAAAAAAGTTTGTCTTGATGGACTTGAGGTCGACTTGATCGCGAAGAATGGCGGCCTCGTGGGGTGGCAAGTGGGAAAACTCGTCGGAGGGCTGGGAAGACACGACGAGGGTGGTGTTCTCGCTTATCAGCGGCGCATTGGCGCTGTCGTCGACAGCGTTCTTCTCCGACATGCTCGTGGACGATCACAGAGACAGGCAGATGAAAACGCTGGGATGTAGCAAGGGAAGGTGGTGAGGGAGTGAAAGGGAAGATGAGAAGAGAGACGGAGGAGGCGGAGAGAGAAAAGAAGGGGGAGAAGAGAGGAAGAACCGGGCAGAAAAGACGGCGGCGCGGCGGCGGGACTTCAGAAACCAGCGGAGTCAAAGCTGCAGGCTTGGCGCAGATGGGCGGGGAGCGAATACGGGTGCTCGGAAATCATATTTCGGTATATCACCGGCTGAAAATGGGCTTAAAGTGTGGCGTACACAGACAGACTCGGACCATGCGCGCAAACAGATGATCGGTATCATAACCGCGTGGTGGCTGCGGCGCCGATAACAACGCGGGCGGTCCGAACACCTCGACGGAGTCACACGTGTGCAACCAACCACCTCACACTGTGCGACCGCCTCCTTCGTCGCGAGCGTCGTCAAGACCTCGGGACGAAAGACCCGGTGGGCAGGTCTTGCACGGGGTGCTGCTGTAGCACTCGCACTTGCACCTGCACTCGCACCTGCACTCGCACCTGCACTCGCATGATTCATGTCGTCATCCCGCGGCTCCGCCTCTCAAACTCGAACAGCGCTTTTTCACTGTCGCCGCCGACGGCCGCCGCCGCGCCCAGTCACGCCTGTGCGCTCAGCATGTGCCACGTCGTCCCCCCGCGCTTTCAGCACTCGATTTGCCACCGCGTGTTTACTCTGTTGGGCTATATACAGCTGCTGATCTCGGGCCAAGTTTAAATTACTTATCGTGGTCAGAGGAGCCACGGAGTATACGCAGACAGTTCCTGTTGGCTGATATTGCAAACTACATCAGACCGCTAGATCATATCTCCAGCGCGCACTTACGATGGTTAAAATTCCGAAATTCGACAATATAATCGAAATCTGACGTTGGAGGCGTTCGAGGCGTTCGAGGCGTTCGAGGCGCGCGATGCACATGCACGAAATAGATCGGGTGCGCGTGCGTCGTCGGCGCCTCCGGCGGCTCGATAGCCAGCCTAATCGGGACATCATTAACATATACCATGTATGGTGGTTCATATGACTCCTGCCGCGGTATATACCGCCGTGCTGTCCTCCCCTGCAGGCACCGCCAGAATACCTCGTTCAGCTTTTTCTTATCGCGCACTTGCCCTCCGAACGCAAGCGATCATCAAACAACCTCTTAAGCTCGGCGCGTCGGCGGGCCGCGTATGTGCACTCAATTTCCCCCATATATAAAACGTACGTCGCATATACATATACGACATACTCCGTATTTTTTGATCACAGGATTATTACATAGCGCGGTGATTTACAACAATCATGACTCGTCGTCTCTCGCGCAATATTAAATTGATCTGTCATTCGCGGATGTCAAGTCAAAGTCTGTGCATGCAGCCTTCGGCAACCGCATCCAGATTGAGCGACTCGTGTTCGGTCAACCTTTAAACCCTACCCAATACGCATCGAATCGAGTGATGCCATCTCACCATCTAACCTGCAGGTCCCTCCATTCCAAGACTTCTCGGCCGGAACCATACGTAGATACGTCCTGTACGCAAACATCCAAGTTCTTAGACCGCACTGATCCGTTCGAAAATGTACCAATTAACGCTTCTTTTGACCTATTGACTTATAACACAACAAATTCACGAACCATCCTTATTCTAGCTATCTGATCGAGATTAAAGTACTAATTCGCCATTAATTGGTGCGTGCGGATGTGGTTGCAGCTTTGTTTTAAAAACAGCCGGATACGAATGCGGTATAGTGCCGAGAAATCGCGGATTGGTATCCGTTGCCGAATTGCACTGTCCAATTTATTCCACTGCCTACACATTGGAGCAACAAAACAACATGGAAAAGCATTGAGCACAGAAATCATCATCCATATATTACGAAAGTCAAAACAGCAGGTCACTCATGACGCATATCCCGCCCCCTATCAATCCCAATTCTCCAGCCACTTTCTGACAAATAACCCGACCAATCCGCTCTCCACCGGCAATGGCGCGTTCCGCACGCCGTCACAAGTCATCTCTGTTACTTTAGTTTCCATGACCAGTCCCTTTCGACCTGGTCTGTCGTTGTCGTACTTTTCTGTGAAGAAACCAGCTAGTTTCACTGTTGGATTTCGAACTGGATCTTGCTCGCTTTCGCGCAATCGACGCACCCAATCTCGTTGATTCACAGTTTCAAAATCAAGACCAGCAGCGCGCAACGCGGGAAGAAGATCCTCTGTCCATCTGAACGTGTACGGATTCATCACATGATACACCGTCTCATTATCATCACGCGGCAGCGCTCTACTGACACCTGCAATCTCAAGCGCGGCTTTGGCGACGTAATCAACAGGCAACCAGCTCGGTGTTTCATCTAGTGCAGGTAATGCATGAAGCGTGAGAGCAGAACGAATCATTAGTGGTATAGCTTCAGTGTCATTCCAAATTCCGTGCACAGAATCGCCAATAATCTGTCCAATTCGAAGCACACGCGCGTGTACTCCATATGCTTGCGCTGCATGCGTCACAATATGTTCCGTCACAAGTTTCGATCGCGCGTATCCCATATTCTGAGCATGGCTGAAATCCACGACAGGCGTTTCTGGGATCACAGCTGGCAGTGGCGAACCTGCTACCGTTGATACAGATGAGCAGAAGAAAAAACGCGCAGGTGATGGCGTAAGTACATCGAGACAAAGCTGTAGAAGATTATGCGCTCCTGCGATATGCTGTTTTTCAAAGCTGCGCACGCCAATATTAAAGTTCACGGCCCAGGCGCTATGAATCACCGTAGTTACGCCCGATCGCAACTTTTTCAAGATATCTGAGGAAAGACCAAGATCTGGACGACTCAGGTCACTTGGATACGCTTCGATTTTGGCGAGCTGAGACTCGGAAAGTGAGAGATTCCGCGTCGATAAACTTTCCAGTACGCGATCACGCGCAGATGCAGGCGACGATGCGCGCACAAGGCAGTATATCTTTGACACGTTGGGCAGCGCAGCGGATTGAGCAAGAATATGCGAACCAAGAGAGCCGGTGGTGCCAGTGATGACCTGTTTGTTAGCTCAGTTTCTGCACTTAATCAGGCAATATACCATGATCTCTCCACTCGTGCTTTTTGCTCCTGGAACATGCGGTCTAAACTCCTTGTACTTCTCATACAACTCCTTCATTGCTTCCAAGTCATCGTCATTTGCCGCGTTCTCGCCCGTTCGCAAAGCATGCAAATACCGCGCTAGACCGCCCACATTTGCAGTTTCGTACACGACGTTTGAACTCATGCTGTCTCCGTTTCCTCCCAGATCAAGATCACGCTTAAGAGTACTCCAGACGCGCATAGCTTGGAGTGAGTCGACGCCAAACGCGTAGAAATCAGAAGTGGCGTCTTCCAGCGGGACGCCAAGTTGATCTCGGAATAGTTCTAGCAAATAAGCTTGATACTCTGCAACGGTGTGGAAAACCAGTGATCCGGATCCGTTTCCAAACTTTTCGTACAGTTCTGTAATCTGCGCCTCGTATTTCTTGTAAAACGCAGCTCGAATAATCGTGCCCTTGTCGGTACGTGGGTAATCTGCGTCGTAAGGCAGTACAGCAATCATGTCACGCGAGATTTGTGCAAACGCTTCAGCTTTTGAGTTCGCGTCTGCAATTGCAGGCCATGCTGCCTCAATCACTTGCTCATCCGTCATAACACGCGAAAACTCACTGCGAATAATGAACAAGCCCGGTACACTTTTCTCGACGCCGACAACGATACACTCCTGCACATGTGGATCCTGTCGAATACGATGCTCAATTGGGATTGGAAGTACTTTCTCTCCATTGATAAGCGTGACGCGATCATCGATTCGAGCAAGATACTTCCAAGCATCTGGGATCGTTGGATGTGGCGCAAAGAGATCCTTTGTACGGAAACTGTTGGGTGGATCGTCCGAGTTTGACGTGACTTTTGCTTTCCATCCATCAAGACAAACACATTCGTAGACTCCAGAAGCTTGCTCATCCATTAGCACGTACGGCCTCACCACCTCGTTCATGCGAAGATAATTCCACACTTTATCCTCTTTTGGGCGAAGCGACGTCATGAGTTGTCCCGTTTCAGTAGCCCCATAATGTCCCACAAGAAACACTCCATTATCCACCAAGTAATCACCAAGCTGATCAGGACAAGAGCTGCCGCCAAAAAGCACAATTTTGCAGTTTCGAAGAACTTCCAGACCACCTGGGACTTCTGAAATAATCTTGAGCGCGTACGGCACGCCACAAAAAATCTCAGGTCGCACAACTTGCATCACTTTAACTAGCGCGGTACCGGTTAACGGTAGTCTGCAATTATAGAAAAAAATCTCTTTACATGCGTAAATAGCACGGAAAAAAGAGGAAATGCCGTGGTTGTGGTACAAGGGAAGAGTGATGAAAGCTTTCATCTCAAAAGACGATGCGTAGTTATTCAACGCGGCCTTGTGTGTCTGGAAAATCGGCTTTGGAAGCCCAGTTGAGCCTGAAGAGTGAATGATGAATACATTGTGAGACGCATGAGCCGGTGTAGAAATCAGCCAGCTTGAGTGCTCGTTTTCCGGTACTGATCTGTCCCAATCTGCGCGAGTGATGATGTCGAGTACGCCAATGTCAGGATGATTGACTAGCGCATCAGCGGTAACGGCGGAAAATTGAGGCGCGCGAATAATGACTCTGGCGTTGGTTGCAAAAACAAGCGACTCAACCGCGTTGGAGGCAAGTCGATTTGATAGTAGCAACACGGTGTAACCAAGACGAATAAGACCAAACAGCGTGGCAATGTAGTCCATATCAGATGGCGCAAGCACCGCAACCACTGACGGCACCGGTGTGTCCAAGGCAGCCTTCAGAGTTAGCTGAGTGGTAACATTGTTGTGTCGTTATAGCATACATATCTGTCAATTCCTTTGGCAAGATATGCCTTTGCTGCGCCATCCGCAAAGCGATCAAGATCCTTTGCCGTGTAGTGCGCGAAATCGTCAAGCGAGGTGGCGGTCGCCGGGTATGCGAGAACTGGAACGTCGGGATAGTGCTTTGCACGGCTGCGAATTAAGTCGTCAACTGTGAAAATAGCTTTTTCCTGAATCAGCGATACGCGGTCCGTTGGGCGCCCGAACGAGTCGAGCACGCTTGGAGGCGCGACTTGCGCGGGAGGAGGCGCCATTGTGGAAATTGTTCAGGGCTGGTGCAAAGCAGTGCAAAGCAGTGCAAAGCAGTGCAAAGCAGTGCAATGGAAGCGGTTCCGGGCACGGCATTTTTATATAACTGAAAGCAGAAACGCTTTTCCGACGAGTGCTTGAATGTCTGATGGGTAGGTAATTAAGGCCCGACTCGCATGAGAAGGCTTGTCCTGCTCAAATTCGGACTTTGTGTCGGTGTTGCTGCAGAGATTCTCCGCTCTCTCCGCTTTTCCCTTTTTCCCCGCACGCGTGCGGCTGCGCTGATCCAGCTCCATTTTCTCTCCCGGTGTTTCCACTGTGTTTGTTGGTTTTTCTTTTGTTTGTGTAGATTGACAACCAAACCGCCTTTTGTTTTTCTTATTTAGACTGTTATTTATGGAAGAAAGCCATCTGACCAGAAAACAGACGCAAAGCGGTGCTCAACAGCGCCAACTCTGGTCGAGCACCACTTGACAGAATCGTAGCCTACGTACTATGTATTAACGATCCACATACAGCTACAATCACAGGCCGTATTTAGACCAAAGGAATATGCGCGAATTTGCGTTTCCCGGATCGTAACAAATGAGCCTTTTGCTCATCCCGCGATCAGTTTGGGTGGGGGTGGAGTCGTGTTTCCACTTCGAATCAGCTATTCGGATAAATATCCGGCGCTATTCTGTCTCAAATCATCATCATATCCTCGTCACCTTGTTTTCCACCAGATGAACGCGGGGAAGCGGAAATGGAAATATAATCGCTGGCTCCTGTTCATCATCATGGACTTGCTAAACACAGCTGTATGCGCCGCCACTAACGCTCTTGCAAAGACTTCTTTGAAGTTGATCCACTTTGCGAGAAATGATCCACTTTGCCGAGAAAACCGTCATCTCAAATGACGGAGACCGGGTTCCAGTTCGATTCTGTGAGTAACTTGTCCGAGTTCCGGGGGCCGAGTTGATGCCTCGTTTGTGACCAAGTCCGAATCGATGTATGGGAGAAGGCCGGTCACTGCCCTGCGACAGAATAGAGAGCCAGCAAGATAATAGATTCAACTCGAACGACATATATACACTTTTTGCTTTCGCCAATCTTTACCAGAAACAAAGATTTCTTGCACCACTCGTTGGGTGACGACGCTAGCTACGCGCCACGCCGCGGGCAGCTCGTCCTTGGCGTAGTTCGCACATCGATGATGAGTGGGTAAAGGTAGGAGCTTTTGAAAGTGTCTGATTCTTACTTTTCTTCTTGAGACCGTCTTACTTGTTTGTGTTTACGCTAAGCGATCGTGCGTAGCTGGCGCGGTGCTTGCGATAGGACTTCGGTAGATCGAAGCGCGCGTTGCAGATGCAATCGCGTCGCTTGTCATCGTTCAAAAACGGTCAGGGTCTAAATGGCTCAAGCGAGCACCTGAGACTACGATGAGCTACGTTATGATTACAGATTCGTAGTACTGTTTCAGTGCTCGTTCATGTCCATTCTGTAGTCCAAAATATACGCCTATATAACTAATTTATAAATCATCCACCTCCTGATAATATCATCATCGCCCCCGGCCCTGCCCATTAACCAATAGTTTGACAAAAGAAACCCATCTGAACAAAAAGTATAGTACAGCATAGTAAGAAACCATACACCTTAGTGTATAAAAAAAAAAGTAAAACCAACGCCCACCATCATCATAATGAATCAACAAATGAGTGTGTAAAACGCCGCCTTCCGAACGTGTTTGTCGGAGTATACATACTAAATAACAACATGAAGGAAAATGCACAAATCGAGCTCCGGCTCATTCATAAGCTCGTTTATCGCTTGACGGAGACAGAGTTCGACACCGCCGACGCAGGCGCGCCCGCAGCTGCGGCTGCGGCTGCGGCTGCAGCAGCAGCCTCTTTGTTCAGTGCCGGCAGACGACGACGGCGTGCATTGATAAACCAGTTGGAGATCTGGTTCATGGTCAGACCAGTTTGAGCCATTAGCATGTTCTTCTCCTCCTCAGTTGGATACGGGTGCTGGACGTGACCGTTCAGCCAGTTGCGCAAGATATCGGTGACATGCTTTGGGAGATTGCCTCGGCGCTTTTTCGAGATGTGCGCGGATCCGATGACGACGCCGCCTGATGAAAGCACGGAGTTGCCCACGCCAGCGCCGCCGGCAGCGAGATGTGGCAGCAGCTGGTGGCTGCGTGGCGCGTACACAGGCTGAGTGAGCATGCTGCCGTACTGCTGGGCAGCGTGCTGAGCGTGGTGCTGGTGCAGTAAATCAGCAGCTTGCTGCGGCTGAAGGCCGCCAGCGGACTGCATGTACGGCGCAAGGTCTGCTGGACCGTAACCCGCAGCTGATGTGTAGTACGACGACGCGGCTGGGGGTGGGGGCGGCGAGTAGGTACGCGACGACATCTGCTTTAGTGGAGCAGGGCCAGGACAGTACGCATCCTTGAAGCGCGCGACGTACTCCTCCTGTGAGAGCTGTGTGGAAGGCGAGGTTCCTTGGTGGGAGGAGACCGAGGAACGGGGCTGGTAGTCGATGGGAGACATGGCGGAGCCTATGCTCGACGCAGATGAGACGGATGAGAGGTTGGAGCCCACGGAGGAGACAGAGGAGACGGAGTAAGACTTTTGGGGGTACGCGGAATTGCCGAATGTGTATGCGTAGTAGTGGTCGTGCTGGGGCGAGGCAGACGAAGAGGTGGAGGAGGATGTGGAGGAGAGGGAGACAGCGGTGGGAAGGGATGCGGCGCGGAAAGCAGCATCGGCGGCGACAGAATCAGCGAAGGAGAGAGGGGCGTGGAGCATCTGCTGCTGCTGCACCGGCTTGCCGAGCATCATGGAGTGAGGAAGGGGAGCAGTGAGGTGGGCGGCGGGGATGCTGATAGGAACGGCAGGCTGCTGAGGGAGTTGTTGGGGCTGCTGCACCTGCTGCAGTTGCTGTTGCTGCTGCTGTATTTGTTGCTGCTGTATTTGTTGCTGCTGTATTTGTTGCTGTTGCTGCTGCTGCTGATGTTGGGAGTCATGATCGTACATGGCGGGAGGTGGAGTGCCTCTCGGAGAGACGTCTGAGGGATCGGCGAGGGCGCGAGGAAGGAACTCCGGGAGTACTTCTTGCAGCGAGGGGAGCTGCGATGCCGGCGAGACGGCGGAGGAGGATGATGAGGAGGAGGACATGGTGGGGAGGGCGGGGCGAGGCGGGGCGAAGAGAGCGGGGTGGGCGAGGAAGAAAGGGACGCGCGGAGAGGCGCAGGGGCGGGACTTATACGCGTGGGCGATGGGAGCAGAGGGGCCCGGGATCGAGTGGGAAGAAGCGACATCGAGGTGTTGGGAACGGGGCGGCCAGGAACCGGTCCCGGCGCGCAAATTAAGGTTAGAGTGTAGCGCGCATGCGCGTGGCGGGTGCTGAAACGGCGGAGATGAGATCCATGGTTATAAGAGCAGTACACCTGGGCACAGTGTTACGCTTTTGGAATGGATTTTACGGTATAGTTTTTTGCACGCTTGATGTGCTTTGCATTATGTGTTTTTTTATTTTTTTTTTACTTTGTAAAGCACTATACACACAGTGTATTCTACATCTGCACGCACATTGTACGGTGCGATTGTATATACATGGTGGGCACTACTTCCGTGCATGCACAGGTACCCTCCCGCACAGGCGCAGGGTCCGCAGCGCATGTGTGTGTTACTGTATCTGGTTTTTAACCTGCCAAATCCAAACTGCGGATATAAAGAAAAAGTCTAACGAGAAAAAGCAACGACATGTATGTTGTATACAGGTGCTGGGGCTGGTGCGCCACCACACGGCATCAAAAACCGTTGGCGACAGCTACGCCGGGGCTTGACCCGCGCGTTTTGCTGGGTGAAGCGAGGGTGAGGGCGAGGCGAGGAGCGATGGTGAAGAACATGACGTGGTCATGGACGTGGTCATGGACGTGGTCATGGACGTGGTCATGGACGTGGTCATGGACATATCATGGACATATCATGGACATATCATGGACATATCATGGACATATCATGGACATATCATGAACATAGACATGAGAGCACCTCGCTGTTCCTGCTCTGTTCTCGCCCTCGCATCTCCCTCGCATCTCCCTCGCATCTCCCCCTCGCATCTCCCCCTCGCCCCTTCCCTCCGCCCGCACGCGAAGCGCTCGCCTCTGCACACTAAACCGCCAACGGCTGCAGCGCCTGCAGCTGTCATTTCTTGGCAGCCATGTTTGACAGCGCCGTGGCGATCCGCTTGACAGGGCAGCGATCGGCAGCTCGGGCAGCCTGCTCGATCCGTCAGCCGTCACGACGCCCTGTCACGACGCCCGTCACGACGCCCGTCACGGCCGTCATCGTGCAGCCTGCCGGTGGGCCTGCCGGTGGGCCTGCCGGGGGCCTGCCCAGCTGCGGATCGCGCGTCAATCTGGTGTCTGGCTGGCTGTCCATGGCCGTCTGCTGCCTGTCCAGGGGCCTTATCGGACGTCGACACCCGCCCGACTCAGCTGCTCGCCCACACTTGCATTAGCGTGCACGGGCGCACGGCGTCATGCGCTAGTGTGACTCAAAGTCCCTGCTTCTGCGGTACCCCCTCCGCTTCGGGCGCGCCGGTCCCTCGTCGTATCTTTGTTCAGCGTGCAGCCGGCGCGCGTCTGCAGCTTCCAGCCCCGCGACCCCTCGAGCGAACCCTGTCATCGTCCCCTCGCGTCACGTCCGCCGCGTCATGTCCGCCGCGTCATGTCCGCCGCGTCACGTCCGCCGCGCGCTCGGGATCTCCGCAGTAGCTTAGACGTTTGACGTGCCGCTAACTTTGTTCCACCCAAAACTCCCCGACTCAGGAATGCGCTCTGTTTGTCTGCTGTCGGACCTGGTCCGGCCGTATTTCCCCTCTTGGGCATTTCATCTCCGACTCGAACGTCCGTATATATATGGCGTACGCAAGACATATATATGGAAGACTCTACAGTTACATTGACATATAATTATGACTGCATGCACATCCCCCTCTGTATATCTCCCCACGGTTCTTCCCTCTCTCCCCTCCCTCACTCGCGCCCCAGCCGCTCCTTCTCGTCATCCACAAGCACATACGCCGGCCGGAACCCCCCCTGCCTCGCCAGCGCAGGGTTCTTGTGCGTGTCCGTCACCCCGCCCAGCGACGTGTAGCCCAGGTCGTACAGCCGGCAGTACTCCACCCCGACCTCCCGCAGAAAGTGCCACACCTCCGCGTAGTGCCAGTCAATCACCGGGTGCACCCGCATGAACGACGGCCACCCGTGGTCGGTCGCATCAAAGTGCGTGAGCTCCGCTCCGTGCGGATCCGTCCGTCGCGTGCCCACCATCACCGCCCGCACCTGCGGCCGCGCCGCCAGAAACCGCGTGAACGCCGCCTTCATCGGGCCCGGCAGCCGCTCCAGGTCCAGCCAGTACTTGGCCGCGCACGCCTCCACAAACTCGTCCACTTCCCGGAACGCGTTCTCGCTATGCACGTACACCGTGTGTATCCGTTTCGGCTGGTACTCGGCCCGGTGCTCGTGCACGCTCGCCAGCAGCAGCACCAGCATCACCAGGCAGTCCTTTCCGCCGTTGAACGAGATCGCCAGCTCGTCAAATCTATATCAAGTCAAGTCAGCTCCAGCCTGCTTGACGCAACACGCATGACTCACGTGTATCGCTGCATCGCCTCGCGAATCACGCCCTTGGCCTCTACCACGCGCGCCTTTGTCCGCCGTCGCAGGTCCGCCGTCTCCCCGTCGTCGCCCGCCGGCTCCGCGGCCATGAACGCAGCCACCTTTGCCGCGACCTCGGCGCACGCGTCAACAAGCGGCACGGTCGACGCGGTCGCGGTGAATTTCGGACGCTCTGCTGTCTCTGTCATTGTGCGCAGATTGATGTGATGCAAATGTATATGTATATAAGTCGGTAGTTGTTAACCGTCACGTAACCGTCACGTAACCGTCACTGCTGCTACCGTACGTCGAGTCGTCTGCATCTCATCAGCTCTTGCTTCAGCCAATCGCAATTACCATCATGCAATTGCACTTCACCGCAATGCACCCTCACGCACCTGTGCAGTTCGTTACGTTCGCTTATATGTACCGTCCAGATGAATGGTGACTTGCCGGATCACTCAATTCCGGCACTCCAATATGCCCAAAAAACCAAATCCAAAGAAAAATGCAGTCAATCAATCCAGCAAGATCCGCCAAATCGTCTTATCGCAAAATATCCTCCTTTACAATCTTCAATATGTACTGCGGCAGCAATTGCACTTCAAACCCGCCATTCGTGACGTACTGGTCCAGAACCGTACATGATCAATCATATATCGCATGATTATCTCGGGCAGCAAGCGATCACGAGCGCACGCCGGTCCCGTGACTTGTGTCACGTGAGCGTGTCAGCGCTGAGTCAGTGTCAGCGCATGTAAGCGTGCGGTATCTGCTCGGAAAAGGGAGGGTTAGGGGTCTGCTTTGACCGTCTATAACCGTCGGACAACGTCGGACAACGTCGGCCAGCGTCGCGGATACTCGGTGTAAAGAACCGATGCGGCGACGCCCGCCGGCTCCGCGGGCCAGCGCGGTTTCCTTTCCTCAACATTGCGAGGCCCACGAACGCCCCCACAAATGGCCTCTGCAGACCGTTCCGAACGGGGCCGCGAAGTGGATGCTCCATCACGCCTTCTCATGTACCGTATACTCCGTCTGTACACTCAGGAGACTACACACATACACACACGTACACTCATCACCGTACACCCACACGCGGATGTATACGCCCAGCTCTCGCTTCGCTCTAGCTCAATCTCGTGCATGCGCCACGGGTTAATAACTCGTGTTATATAGCACTTGACGCACGCACCCGTTGTGTGGGCTGATGTTCCTTCCCAAGATCCGCGACCTGTTTGGTACGAGCGCCAGCAAGCCTGTCAAACCCGGACTTAATTAGCGTTTTGCACGCGAGTGTCAATGCATATGCAATGCATATGCATGCACTGCGTCATGGAGCATTGGCAATTTTAGCCGCGCTATATATATTATGTTCTCGGAGGTGGGCGCTGCGCCCCACTGCAGCTGCTTCAGCTTTGCATGCACACACGTATGCAACGGTCGCGCGTCTTATACCTTTCACGTCTGTGCGTTTTCCTCGCCTCGCTCAGGGACTGCGTTCCAATTTCAGCAATGCTATGTACAAGCCACAAGTGTCTTCGCTGCCCAGCAACAACCTCACAGCCACCAGCCCGTATCATAGGCGCGGATTGCAGTCTCTCTTTTTGTTTCAATTCCTGCATGTACATACAAATCTCAGCCCCCCGCATTCTCGCCTCGTGCGACTTCGGATCGTGGTATCCGCTTCCCGTTCGCGCGTATATACGGTCCATATATAAACTGTGTCTTTCAGCCGCCATCGCCATTTCATTTCATTTCACTTCATCACATCCTATTGTCAAAGCTCATGAGCCCTGGCTGCTTCCGTCGACGCCGCCCACGCTGCTGCTGCTGCTGCTGCTGCTGCTGCTGCAGGTCTATTAAATTCTGATCTTTTGCGTGTTTGCTAATCTAACTGACTATATATGTACACACGGCGCGTTTGTTATATTTTACAATTGGTACATTTACACGCTCGCTGCTTGCGTGTGCATATGCACCCACCTCACACCGCCGCGTACCGCGATGTGTTCCCGTTCTGCGCCGCAACATCCACATCCACCTCTGGATCCGGCTCTGCCACATCCTCCACTGTGAGCCCTCGCTCCGCGTAGTCCTCCTCCGTCATCACCCGGTTCACCCGCCGCTTGAACTGGATGGTGTTGAGACACAAGTCAATCAAATGCTGCACGTGGTTGTTCAGCTCGAGCGCGCCTTCCCTGTCGTATAGCGCAACGGGGAATCGGTACGATAGCCACAGGTACACACTCGTAACCACATGCAGCGTCTCCAGCTCGCGGAGAGTGTGCGGCTTCGATACGTTCACGTTCTCAAGCAGACTGAGGTTAAAGTACGGCGTGTCCGCGAGCGATATCGGCCGCCCGTCCGCGATCGCGCTCACGAGGTCAAACAGAATATTCTGAGTCTGCTCCCTCGTGCTCAGCTTCAGCGGCGCAGTCACGATCGTCGACTTCTCGCCCAGCAGTAGGCCCGGAATATCGTCAATCATGCTCGCCATCTCAATCTGGTTCGCAAGCGAGCACACGTAGTATAGCTGCGACGACGACGCAATGTTGTACAGCTTCGTCAACAGCGCGCTGTACGCGATCGACGGCGGGAAATCCAGCGCAAACCGCGCAACAATATGCCGCCCTGGTAGCAGACCCGCGTACTGCAACTGTTGTGGTTTAGACAACATACACGTTGTGAGGTACTTGAGGTCGAACTTATCAAGCGTGGTCGCGTACCCGATCCGCTCCTCGTTCACGTTCTTCGACGCCTCGTTCGCAGCACGATATCGACCCGCGCGTCCAGCAATCTGCTTCACAAGACTCGGATCCACACGCTTAAAATCATACCCATCAAACTTTGCCACTGTTTCAAACACGATTCTCCGCACTGACAAATTCAATCCCATTCCAACCGCGTCTGACGCAATAAGCACGTTCAGTCCCGAGTCCGGATCATTAAACCTGTCTGCCTGCTTCGCGCGCGTCTCGGGCGGTAATCCACCGTAAATGATCGCGCATTGCTCGTTCGTCTCGCTCTCAATCCGCCGCTTCATTGCGAAAATGTTTTTCCGACTAAACGTAATCACCGCGTCTCCCGCTCGAATCTTGCTCACGTTAGAGTGTAGAGACTCCTTTTCAACCTCAAGCGGACTTAGCCGCTCGTACCGGTTAACCTCGATCTCGTCGCCCACGCTAGCCGCCAAAGCTTTCAACAAGTTGACAGTGCGTTCCTCGCCACAGAGATGGATTTCCTTCGCGCGAACACCGAGAAGCGCGGTCGTCCATGCCCATCCGCGGTACGGATCTGAAATCATCTGGATCTCGTCAATCACAGCCACGTCAACGTCTCGGCTCAAATCCGTCATTTCGACTGTACATGCGAGAATCTTGGCCGGTCGTCCGTCGCTATACTGTGAACTAATAACCTCTTCTCCGGTAACAAGACTGCACGCTATTCCCTGAGCTTTGAATCTGTCGTAAATTTCCCGCGCGAGAAGACGCAGTGGTCCTGCGTATATTCCTGACTTGGCCTTCATCAGCCGCTGGAGCGCATTGTAAGTTTTGCCGCTATTAGTCGGCCCAACGTGTAATATCCATTTTCGACGCATCGCTCGCGCTAACGGGTACTGTTCAGCGGGGTACATCATCTCGCCCAGCTTCCCCTTGACTTGCGTGCTGATATGCGGGCCATTTGAACCATTAGCCGAGCCGCCTTCTTCGATGAGTTTGCGTTCCTCTTCTTTCGAAAGCTGCACGTAATTCTCAAAGCACAGCGCAAGAATCTCGTCTATTTTCTTGAGTCCGGCTTCCGGTGTATGTTGTGATCTGTACTCCCTCCGCATCACAGCAAGATGTGGTACCGCGGGCTTATCGGCGACAAAGTCGGCAAACTTGGGCGCGACAGTCATGTTAAACTCATTCTCTGGCAGTGTACGCACGTTTGCCGCAAAACTATCAACAAAGACACGATATCGCTGGGCTGTGAGCCCGGTTCGGGTCTCCAAATTCTTGACAAGCTTTCCGCTTTGCATAAGTTGAAGTCGCCGATTCAAAATGCTGACAAACGCCTTGTATGTGATGTTGTACACAGCATTGGGTGTAGATTTGCGAGAAAACGGACTACTCTCGCTGTACTTGCTGGCCTTAACCTTGAAACCATCGTTGTCCTGACTCCGCGCTCCTCCTGTCGGCTTCTGCTGGATCGCAACCCTCCTCGCAGACGACTTTGTCGAGCGATGTCGCGTAAGCATAGACTTTGCATTTCCAGCAACCACCCCGTGCGAGACCCGCCTATACAGCAGTACCCGTGATGTGCTACATAGCACATGATCCATGGTGAATGAGAAAAGCTCTTGACGCGTGAAAACTGTACTCCTCAATGCCGCGCGCGCGATTCCAACAAGTCTCGGACATTATGAATATTTTTTTGCCTTGCGCGGAATTGGGAGTTCGGGGTTTGTGTCAGCAATGTTGAGGGGAAGGTGGCGATATCACGGCTTCTGCTCCCGGCAGATTTCGGACGTTGGGACTTTTGGGGGGAATCAGACTTGTAAGCAAAGCTGAGGGGTGTGTGTGTGTGCAAATGTACCAACCACTTAAGTAAGCTGACACGAATTCCCATAACGCGGTCTCAGGCGCATGCGTGCCGTACGTCGTCATTGCAGGATCATATGTCCAATAACTGCAGACACTGTATCAGCACTGCCCCGGATCCCGCGTGATCTTATCTATCTCCACGTCCAGCATTCTTTTTTTCGGATTCATTTCACGGCAGAGATCTTGCCGGCGTCGTATTGCCTGATCCGTGCCGGACTGTGCATGCGCACCATACGAATAAACACACAGTACACATTCATCTTGCTCGGCCTCGGTCCTCCAGGCGCCATCGCATCATCACAACCTTCTTCGGCTTGCTCGACTGTGCGCGGACAGCACGCGCAAATAAATAAAGGGATTTTTTTTGCTTATAGCGCACCGTGTCACTCACTTGTCGCATCTGTACATACAGTCAAATACATCCTCCGCCTCGGATTTCACCGGGGTCCAGAACACGACGTTCGCGCGGTGATCTAACACGCACTGGTCAAAATGCTGTCTTCCACATCACTGATTGATCGGTATCGTGAGAGTACGTTTTTTGACTGCATGTCAATGTTTGTCGTTTGACTAATGATTAGAAATCCTGAACGTCCTGGACTCCGTCAAGGGAACACAGTACAAGGTAAATCTGCAGTGATGAGAGGAGTTGCGTGAGAGTGTGCTGACGAAATTGCAGTATCGGTATTTGGTGCTTGATTCATATACAAAACAGCTCATTGAAAATGTGATGCCCACGGCTGATTTGCTAAATTACAACATCTCCGGTATGACGCTCACTTTCACACAGGCAGGGGGGGGATCATACTAACGAACTTTTCAGCTGTCGAGCTCATTGACGAAAAACGATTAACCCGGACTGGCTTTGATGCAATTTACATTATCTCTCCACGCCGCTACATTATCGACTGTCTCCTTGCCGACTTCGAACGCTCTCCACCGCGATACTTGGCTGCACATGTGTTTTTCGTCCCGATCTTGCATGCAGATCTTCGGAACATGATGAGCATGTCTTCTGCTGCAAAATACCTTATAATGTATCCGCCTCTCACAATCGACGTCGTCCCGAAAGGCGCGTTGACATACTCGTTTGACGACCCTAATAGCCTACCTCTGTTCTACAGTACCGCTTGCTACGATCTCGTGCCGTCACAAATAGAAAAGACTTCACGAAAGGTACAGTAGTCATTAGAGTTATGAAGAAAAATGTACTAACTCTGATAGCTTTTAAGTCTGTGCACCACACTCGACGAGTATCCAATTGTGCGATACTACAACCCGCAAGAGCCGACACACGAAGCCGCAAGACTTTCGTATCTCATAGCCCAGCAATTGCAATCGGATCTAGACTGGTATGCCCGTGCGAACGAGAGATTTCCACTTGTTGAACCAGATAGACCACAGTCAATCTTCCTAATACTCGACCGTTCAATCGACACCACCGGCCCATTTCTACACGACATGACATACGAAGCAATGGCGCACGATCTTCTGAAGATTGAACGTGGAGACATTTTCAAGTTTGAGCAGACAAATGAGAAAGGGGAGAAAGTGATGGAGGCTCTTCAGTTGAACGAGGAAGACGCGATTTGGCGGAAATACCGGCACAAGTATATTGTGGAGATGATGGATGGAATTACGAAAGAGGTCGCAAAGTTTGCCCAAGAGCATGCAGAATTCAATGGCTCTAGTAAACTGACCGCAGGTCAGCTGCTTGAAGTCGTGTACACAATGAAGGGATTTTCAAGCGATAAGCAGAGACTCAGTATGCACTCGACTATGACCGCCCAAATCAACGCGATCATGTCGTCACTGGTCGCCAAGGGAGTAATCGATGTCGAGCAGACGCTGGCGACAGGCGTCACATTTGAAGGAAAACCGCCAAAGGGAATATTAATGACAATTGCGGGCCTGCTTGATGGCGATAATATCACGTATGTTACAGCTTCCTTCTATGGCTTTTATAACTAACATGTTGTTTATAGACCCAACAACCGGCTGCGACTAATTGCACTGTACTTAATATACCGTCGCGGCGTGATCATGCCAGATCTGGACAAACTACTTACACACGCCAACCTGACGACAACCGAGAAGCAGATTATCGTCAACCTTGATCTTCTAGGCGCCAGCGTTCTTAAGGACTCGCTCAAATCACACAGTAAGAAAGATCGGCATCATCACCCGCGCAATGGCAGCTCGTCTACAATTCCAGAATTCAAAGACGAAGATCAGGAGTATACGCGATACATTTCACCGTTTGAGACTGTACTTCAAGAAGCTGCAGAAGGGTCTCTCGACATTGAAACATTCCCGTACGTCAAACAACAGCCATTGGAAAGCCTTGCGCCACCAAAATCTACGACACCGAGCGCTTCGGGACGTCGGAACCGTGCAACGTGGCAAGATTCAACCTCGGTTCGAAAAGCACCGCGGCAACGGATTTTTGTTTTTGTCGCTGGCGGCGCGACGTACTCTGAGCTCCGCATCGCACATGAGATCACAGAGAGATTTGACAAGGAAATCGTCATGGGCGCACCAGACTTTATCTCACCGTCCTCATGGATCAAAGAGCTCTACCGTCTTCGTGCACCCCGCGGCGCGCTACGTCTCCCCGTTGACGAGCCAGAACCGACTGAAGCTCCCGCGTTTCTGCGTGAACCAGATCCACCACGACCAGCACCTGCGCCGGCGAAACCTGCGAATGGTGCAAGCAGCAAACCGAAGACTAACGGCACATCAAGCAATGCGCCAGCACCAGCACCCGTACCCGCGAACGCGCCTCACAAACTCTCACGAAATACAGACTACGGACATCACAAGACATCGGGTAATCCACCTGGAAGTTTCAGTACGCAGGTGAAGCAGAAGAAAGGACTTAGAAAGTTGTTTGGGTGATGGGAACCACATGTTTGATTTCTGTCTTTTTTTTTTTTTTTTCTTTTCTCTTTTTGGACCTTTTATTTTTTGTTATGGGATTGAGTTTGTTGTGTTGAGGCTGGTCGTTCGTTTTGTATCTGTTTGTATCGATATAGACGTTGCATGCATTTCGCCGAGTTTGCTAGTGCTGCATTTTCTTCATGTTTTTTCCAAATTATCTTAATGGCATGTATCATACCGCGCGTCATCTAAACCATAGAACATGTGTATATATATATTACTCCAAATTAAACCAATACAGCAACAACAGTAGCAACAAGAGAAGCAGCAAAGACAACCAAGACCGACTAATTATACTTGAAATGATCATCCAACGTCTGATAAACCTCGCCCATCTCCATCAATTGCTCCAGATTACTCATGACCAAGCTCGGCGGGGCGCCAATCTTCGTCGCGATCTGCTGATAATGCGTACCCTCGCTTCCACTGATTGAGTTCGCATCCTTCATCAATACTTCCACAATCTTCTTCTGAAGCGTGGTCAAGTTATCCCGTTCAACAACACGACTAACGTCTTCGTTCATCGCGTTGCCGTTGCTAACGCCATTGCTAGCACCCTTGCCTTGAGCGAGAAGATGAACGTGAAGTGGCTCTAGCACCGCAAAGACAATCTCCTCGATTCCAGTGACCGGACGCATATGCTGCATTCTTATATACCGACGGTTGTTGAATTCGGTGAGTTCACCAATAACACGAACGTAATCACCCATTTGCGGGCTTGCTAGTTAGCACAGATCAGGAAAAAAAAAAAAAAAAAGAGACGAAAGAGAACGAGAGAACTTACAAATCCGAAGGCGGCGCGTCATCTGCCCTGATCATCTTACGGACCTCACACATTCCTGTTCCATCCTCGACGCGATAAGTCGAGTTCGTAGATTGATTCGTGACGTTACGAACAACACCAACAAATGTGACATTCGCAACTTCGACGCTGTCGATGAAAAAGCTCGCGTCCGCATGGGGCTTCGAAGCGTCGTTCAATTGCTTGATCGTCACAGGTCGCAGACGTGTCCGACCTTCTGGAGGCTATCTCACACATTAGCTCAAAACTCCGTTTTCGAGTAACAGAAGAAAGAAAACACATACACCGCCTTCATTGCCCTGAGAGTACTTGACGCCATCACTGTCGGCACCGCCAAATCCACCGCCACCTCCACCATTTCCGTAACCAAATCCTCCGCCGTTTCCAACAAACCCGCCACCGTTCCCGTCTGCTCTGTTATCAAAGCTCGTTCCGTATGAGTATGACATGTTTTTGTTCTGTTTTGTATTTACACGCGTGCGTGGCTGATCGCTGCAGGTATAGCTCGACAGAAGAAATCGGCGACGCGTCTTCGACGCCGCGGAAGTTGTTGCTCTAATAAAGTTGCGACGCGTTCGAGTCGCGTCGCGTTTGGGTACAAACGCCGCTTGTTTGTTTACACGTAGCCGCGCGTTCAGTTATAGTGCGGCTCGATGTGGACGCCGGCGGCGGCGCTGACGTCTCGAGGCGGGATGACCTCGCGTGCAATCGGCAGCGATCCAGCAGTTTGTTCACTTCGCTCACTTGCCCCTCTGTTCATCAAGCAGCGCTTTCGAGGAGTTGTCTATTTGCCTAGCTTGCGTTTTTTGGGGAGTCTTTATCGGTATTTAAAGGAAGGCGTTTGTTTGAGACTTGTCGGCGATCAGGTTGAGCGCTCCACAAAGCAGCATCTGAGCAGATACCGCGGTTGTCACGATGGATCCGAGCTACAAAGTCGTGCTGATTCCAGTGACGCTTAAAGAAGCGGCGCTGGACAGTCCGTCGTTCCGCTCGATGACATGGTTCATGAACGACCAAATCGAGGCCGTCGAGCGCTGGATCGAGTCGTATACCAAGGCTGGCCACCAGCTCAGCCGAGACGCGGACTCGATGCAGGAGACAATGAATACATTACTCGGCCGGTCATTTCCGCCTTTCATCACGGAAAATGTGATTGATCATGATTACACTCTCACCGCGATGAGATCGTATTCCGAGGGACTTCGGATCTTTTGGTCGAACTTTATCAAGATTATCAAGGGCATGCAGAAGAATGTCATCGAGCAGCTCGAGATTCTTGAAAAGCGTGATTTGCGGCACTACAAGGTGTGTTGATTTCACTTGCAATATGAACTGTGACTGATAAATGTAGGAATTACGGAGAGTCTTTGACGCAGCGCAAACCAAGTACGACACATTAGTCGCACGATATGCGTCACAGTCCAAGACCAAGGAAGCGTCGGCGCTCCGCGAGGATGCGTTTCAGCTTTATGAAGCACGGAAGCAATACGTAAAGACTTCGTTTGATCTTTGTCTTGCGATTGCGTCGTTCAAGAAGAGTCTTGACCGTGCAATCGTCAGCGCGTTCTCGGATCAGTGGTTACTCATCGACGCAGACTCTGTCGGCATGCCGAACCAGCTCACACACATTGCAGATGAGCTCAGCCGTATCCGAAAATGGAGCGACATGATGGAACCATACCTCAAAGTCTTGTTCAAGGAGCTTACGCGCACGCGTCGTGATCTTGAGAGCGTCGTACTGAACGAGATATCTCCACCTCGTGACCTCGCAGAGTACACATTATGGACGATAAATCCATCCAGCAACGGAAGTCGCGAAGTGGCCAAAATTTCCGCGATTCCACACAGATCAACCGTGCTAAACCCGCAATCTGTTGACTCGGAGAAGTACGGGTGGCTGTTTTTACGAACATACGTTGGCAAGCCGCTTAGACAGGCTTGGGTTCGCAGATGGGTGTTTGTTAAGGACGGAATTTTCGGATGGCTTGTACAGTCGCCGAATAAGACTTTTGTGGAGGAAAGCGACAAAGTGGGCGTATTGCTGTGTAATGTCAAGCCATCGACTGCCGAAGACAGACGGTTCTGCTTTGAGATCTTGACAAAGGACGTGCAGCTTGTGTTCCAGGCCGAAAGCTCACAGGAGTTAGCTGACTGGATCAAGGTATTTGATACCGCGAAGCAGAAAGCGCTTGTGTCGGATCAAACAGCCGTGACCGACAAGGCGTTCGAGATCATCCAGCCGTTTGCGGAGTTTGCTTCGACAGCACAGACATCCGCAGACTCGGAACTTGTGCATGATCGACACGAGCAGGCGCCGATTATTTCCCGAGGATCATTGGATGTCAACCGGCAGTCACGGCGACAGACGACTAGCCTTGCGAGTCCCGCGCTTCAGGCGCTTATCACAGCGAGTCAAACGATTACGGGACAGCACACGATGCAAAATTTCATTACAGGCCAGGATAAGCTGTTTAGCGAGATCGTAAACCCCAGTACGACTCTTGCGCCTACAACTCTGGCGAATTTGCCGCTTGCAACATCGATGACAACGACTGCGATTGCGCACAAAGCACACTCATCAAAGCAGATTTCGTACCCCAACAGTCTCACAGCCAATACTTGGGGCAGTGCACAGTGGGCGGATAGGTCGTTCCAACCAGTTCAGAATGATGAGGAAGCAGATTCAGAAACGTCTGGGAACACACCGATTGTGGTGATTGATTCGCCCGAGGAGGAGAAGGAAGGTATGGCTTTGGAATCCACAGCGGATGGTACGGTTAGTGCACAGCATCGAGATTATCCCAATTTTGTGCCGTACGAGCTGCGTGTACAGGATGCTGTCTTGCGAACATTGGCGCCGGACATCAAGCCTGATGAAAACGTCGTGCTTGTGTTCCGTGCGGTGTGGTCTGGTTTAACCACACAAATGATTTCGGGCCGCGTCTTTGTTACGCAGAAACATGCATTTTTGTACGCAAGTAACTGCGACTGGATCGTCACGCGCACCGTGCGGTTGTCAAAAATTCTTACCATCCGCGGTGAAACAGGACAAAACTACGACACAATTTTCGTGGACATCGAAGACGGTCACGAACTTGCAGCACGCACGTTCCTTGACACTGGACGCCTTATCCAAGCACGTCTACAATTCTTGCTTAAAAACGCAATGAGTATGGAGCCTCTTGGTCTCGAGGCTCTGCTTAAGCAGCTCCAGGAAGTGACTCCTGACAGCGCAGATGGATGGGGTGATGTGCCTACGCAGATGGCGGAAGACGATCGTCTGGATCCTATGGAGTCGAACAGGGTTCCTGTTTCCGGTCCGATTTCATTAGATCGAGGATTACTGTCACCGTCGAGCAGGCTTAAAGAGCGATCCGTGATCACGTCGAGAAAGCTTTTGAAGGCTCCGGATAAGCCTGTGGAGTATGATTTGTCGAGCACGATGAAGAAAGTCTTTACGCAGAAATTCGAGGTCTCCGCCAAAGCGATGTTTCATATCATGTTTGGAGACAGGTCAACAATGTTTTTGATGTTTTTGGCTGGAAGTAACGCGATGGATATTGAGCAGAGTCCGTGGATTTCGGTGGTGCATGATTTGGATCGCGAGATTCGGTTTAACGTTGAGCGGTCGGTTGTGCGCGGATGGAGTAAGAAGAAGCCGATTGTGTGCTCGCAGAAGATCGAGAAGCTTGATGATTACTTGCTGTACGTTGTCTGTGACCGACGCACACCATGGAACTTGCCCATGGCGGAGTTGTACACTCAGATGACGCGGTATGTGATCACATATGTGTCCAAGTCGAGCTGCATGGTTACGATATGGGCTGCTACGGAGTTTGCCGAGCCTAACAAGCTTCTCAAGGAGCTTATCAACAAGGCTGCTATTGATGATATTGAAGCCGACTCGAGGGTGATTGCCGCGTTGATATCGAAAAGCGTGCGGCATTTGGGAACACGAGGCCGTACGAGTCGAGCAATCCAGCTGTATGGCCAGGTCGGGCAGTCTTCTGCACCGGTGGAGATTGGCAATGAAAAGGTTGTACAGCTGCAGGATAAGCGGCAGATGTTGGTGATTTTCTCGCGGCGATCGCTTGCGTACATGGTGATTAGAGATATTTTAACGCCGTTGCGATTGGTTCTTGTGGTTGTTGCAAAGTTCTTGATTAAGGTCGTGGAGAGCATCAGCGCCCACAAGCTGATGGTCGGTATGCTGATTGCGTCAGTCGTGCTGAATTTTGTGTTTGGATCGCGCGCGTCGATGTCGTATTGGACTGAGCGTAGCGCACGCAAGACGATCGAGTCGTTGGGCGTTAAGTCGAATGGTGTGATGGCGAAGGCGGTGTATTTGAAGGATCTGGAGGATTTTGTGCAGAGTGGCACGGAGTTGGCGCAGGACGCTCAGGGACTATGGTGAGTTTGCAAAGTCGGCTGTTAAGAGTTTTGGATGCTAACTATGAGGTTTCAGCTACGATAAATTCCGGTCGTTTGCAGATAATTTGACACCCGACTCGCCGCTGGAGTCTCTGCCAATGATGTACTCGTCGTCTATCAGTTTTGACAGCGCGAAGAAGATCTGGCTGGAGCGGCAACATTTGGGAATTGAGCGGCACAAGTACATCGTGGCGCTGCGCGTGCTGTCGACGATTGAGACGGAGCTCATGAAGTCGGAGTGGAATCTGTGGCTGCGGACGGAGAAGATCCGGTGCGCGGAGGTGATCCAGGCGCGCGGGAAGGAGGCGCTGCATGCGCTGGCGGGGCCGGCCGCGAACACAACGAAGGAGCAGGTCAAGGCGATTATGGAGTACTGTGCAAGCTGCGAGGCGGAGCTTGAGCACGCTGGCAAGTGAGGCACAAGTGTTTTTTTTTATGTAGTTTGTATGTAATTTATATGTACGTGTGATGGACCCGTCGATGCGTTGTTGTTTTCGAGAACGCGTTCGTAAAGTCACCGACGCCGCGTCTGGGGATTTTTTTTTTCTGGTGCGGCGCCAAAAAAGAGTCACTCGCGGATTCTCGATCCAGGACGTCCTCGAGAGCAGATACAACTGGCTCTTCAGTCCTCGTCTCTGCCAGAGTTTCGTAGTTCTAACGATGATCCGTAAACTAACTGACATCTGGATTATCAGATTCAGCTTACTGAGCACTTTCAAATGATATATCTAACATCGCTTTTGTCTAAGGGTCGCGTGTAGCAATGTTGGGACTTTTTGTCAATCTGTAGCTTGAACGATGAGCTGTGTGGAATGAGATCAGCTTACACCATTCTAGTTGCGCTCTACTTCATTTCCGTAATAAATAGATGTAATCGGCACTTGTTTAGCTTTTACATAAGAACGTGTAATAAGTGAGGTGCACGATTCCAGATCCATTCTCGAGCGAACTGTGTGGAGCATTAACTCCCAATTTTCATCACGGTCTTGTGCGGTCTAAGTCGGCAATAAAATATCACACAGTTCTCACGCGCGCCGACTCTGTATCTGCATCTGGCCTATACGGTTGCTGATATGTCCAGATCAGTCAAAGAGGTCTCCAAAGCAATCACCGCCGCCCTGTCGGCGGACAACCTTTCTCAGCCATGTGTCGAGCGCGCAACTGTGCCGGATACGATCGAGCGTTCCGTGCTCGCCTACTTCACCAAGCACGAATCCGGCGAGCTGAACGACGCGCAGCGACTTCACGACGACCTCGCAAACATGTTCCAGCACAAAATCACCGCGCCAGATTCGGTTGCAGAAGATCTGTTTCTGCTCATTCTCCGCCAGGTCGCGCCAATACTCATGCCGAAACTTAACCTCGTGCTGTGGTGGATCGACGAAGTCATGAACTTTGCGTTGGATTCGAGTGGCCGGGCTCGAATCATTGTGGATGACGCTAGTGATTTACTATTCAATCTCATGGAATACGACGAGTACGATACCTATAACGTGTCGACGTACAAGTCGCACTACGAGGAAATGGCCCAGTACGTGATCGACTCTCTGACTCGAGTACATATCGGCACGAAGAAGCTTGCGTTCGCGGATCCAAAAGGAAAGCAGGAGAATACAGCACAGATCTCAGATCGGGTGGTCGTATGCGCTCAGAATGCAGAGCAACTGCTACGCAAGCTGGGTAGTAAACGGCCAAACACCCTCTTTGGTGCACTGGACAAATATTTTGTTGAGCCACAGCACCGCGTCGCGATCCTCAGTTTACTTTGTACATTTTTGCAGACCCAGCCGCCATATTTGTTTGAGACACACGACAGCGACCTTGTGAAGCACCTTTACCAATGCTTGCTGAACGACAGATCAGCTGTAGTCATCAATCTTGCGTCAACAGTTTATGTCATGCTACTCCCTCACATGTGCAGCATTCTTGGCAAAATCCTCCCTCTTGTGTTTTCCGTCTACTCTCGGCTTGTATACTGGGATATTCTAAGTCGTCGGAACTTTCAGGAAGATGTTCAGCAAGCGAAATCGCCTGACTCAAACGTTGAGTTTTTTGGCGCGTCATCCGCGGGACAGAGTCCAAGTGCAGGCATGGGCGGTGCCGTGGATGGGTACAATTACTACGGAGAGCCAGAGTCGCGCACAGCACGGCCATCGCCGACGTCTTCGTCAAGTGCCGGTAGTTCGGCCGATCCGACAGTCTCCACAGCGCTTAAATTTTGTGACAGCGTTTTGGACTCATCACAATGGAAGATTCTTGGTATGTTAAATTTTTGTTACATATTTGGTTGCTTCTGACTCGAGAAGAAGGTTACCGTGCAGATCCGGTCGGCGCTGGCCTCGACTCATCCAGCGTCAACTTTTCACGACTATACACATTCATCTATGGCACATATCCCATCCACTTCTTCACATTCCTCACAAGTCCGTCACGATACTTTACCTTGATCGGCAGCGACATGGGCAAGTACTTTCGCTATGATATCAGCGACATTGCCGCACACTCACAACTCATGTCCCGGCGTCATCTTGTGCATCCCAACTTCTTCCGCTACACTTTTGCAACCGAGACTTGCGATGAGCAGCGATGGGAGACTGCAGGGACCGCGGAAGATATTGCCGCTTTTTGCATTACTCTCGATACAGGAAATATGGAGATGCCCGAGGTTCGGGAACCGGAGGTTATTTTTCGGGGATTTCACGATCAGCTTGAGCAGCAGCTGCCTGACCTTGTCCTTGACGAGAGTACGTCGAAAGGAAAAAACCCGGTCCTGGGAGATCTGCTTGACGCGTCTGGTCAGGACGAGCTTGGCCTTGACGATGTGCCGGAAGATAGTTATCTCCACATGGCCGACAAAGCATTGACAGAGAACCAAACCCCAGTCACGCCGTCCAAAGAAAGCAGTGACGCTGTACAGCCGTTGTGGACGAGTGCGTTACAGTCGAGCGAGAATCCACGAACCAATCCGATGAGTCCACCGTGGGTACCGCATGCACAGTCCAAGGCACCATCGGTGTCATCGACTGGTGCGTCTGCGGATTTACAGTCTTCGATAGTGTCTGGTGGACAGTCGAAGCGGGTGGTTGACATTGAGGACATTCTGCACAGTCACAAAGATATCAACAGTCGGGCACTTTCACGTCGTGGATCAGAGGATCTTTCTACATCCGTCAACGGCGGCGTGAATAATCTCTCACCGCGGTTAGCGGGCTTAGCACAACTCGGACCAGGCAGCTTTGTTCCCGATAGTTTCTTGCTGCATTCGATGACGCGCATTAACAGCCGCGAGTCTCAGAACGGAGGATCAGACTTGATCGTTGGTGATGCGCTGACAGACTCCTTGGCAAGCGCGTTCCATGATGATCTGGCGTTACCGCTTGGTGAGAGCCTGCAAGGGACATCGGGATTTCCGAGCTCATCACCTCGGATGTCGCGCAATCACGGCCCAAGCCCGTTTGAGATTATGTCGCACTCTTCAGCTACGGACACACGTAGCGATCTCAACGTGGGACAGGCCAGCAGTATAGGCGGTTTGAACGCGCAGATTGTGTTTGACAATTATCAGCGCGAAGTACTGGTCCTGCGGAATGAGCTTAACTTTGAGCGTTATTTGAAGCAGCTACGACTGAGAAATCTGCGACGCTTGAAAGAGCAGTATGCAAATCTTCAGCGCGACGAAGCAAACTTGCAGGGCTTGATGATTGAAAACCGCAATCTGTACGCCAAGATCGAGCGACTTCAGCAGGATGTCGAGGCACAGCATATGGCGTATACCACTATGACGACTACGAACACGAGTTACTCGAGTCAGCTGTTACAGAAAAACCGCGAACTGAAAGCTGAACACACTGCCTGGAAACAGGTTGAAGATGCGGTCCGGGGAGCATTGGACGCGTCACGCAAGGAAGTCGAGCTACTCAAGAAAGGTTTTCTAGACAAGGAAGCCGAGATTGAACATCTTGAACGGAAGCTCAAAGACGTGACCACGACTGCGTCGGAAGCGTCCAAGCTCCGTGAGAAGTACGAGAGTCTTCGAGCACAGCTACTTGAGCAGAGCATTTTCGGTTCGGACGCTAGTAGCAGCGATGCAGTACGTACAAAGTCCATGCGAGATGAAGAGAACGAGCTTTTACGGATCGAGATTGCGAAGCTCAACATACGTGTGAAAGAAGCAGAGTCTGCAGCTGAGAAGCAGCGGCGATCGGATGCAGGCAAGATTGGACAACTGCAGCTTGAAATTGCGAAGCTGACGGCGGGGATGAAGAAATGAAAGAAAAAAAAAGTCAAAAGTACTGTTTCGGTGTGAACGGGAGAAGGAGTTGGGGAATCTCATAAAAGTTTTCATGAATCGGTGGGAGTGGGTTGCTCAAAGGCAAGGTTTGGCGATGCTGCTACATACATTCGGAAGATTCAAGTGTTTAGATAGTTTTGTTGTGCATAAGTGAACGAGTAACGATGTATCATAGTATAAATAGTTGAGCACATAAGGAGTTTTGATAGGAATTATTTGTGTAAGTTCTGCGCTGCGCAATTGGTGCGACTGCGCGGAGCATCTTTGTATCACGCTCCTTCGTCTTTCGCCTTCGACGTATGAATAGGCCCAAGAGTCAGAACTGGACCATCGCTGTAGGACAATAGTGACTCCATTCACAAAAGTGCTCATCCGCAAAGGACTTTAAATCAGATACAATTGTCATTGCTTGCACGAAGATACGACTTCACGACGATACGCAACAGTGTCGTGACTCTCGTGCGCGAGAACGCTACATAACGGTGGGGTATGCGAATTCATAAAACTCACTCTTACTCTATAACTATCTACAGTTACTGTAAAGTTATTGATCAAGGTACTAAATTCTCCTACATGAGAGATTTCAGATAATGACAAAAAAAACAGTAGCGGGAAGAGAGCAGTATGGATAAATTTCTGGTTTTCACCAGACTCAATTTTGACGGGCCATTTTGCAACGCGACGCGTAAACAACACATACGCGACAAATTTGCGCAGTTTGTGCTAATTTCACATGCTCATGTTGTCCCCCAAGGGGTCCGTCCGCCCGGATCGTGTCTCGCTCCTGACCCGCACCCGCCCGCCTATAAATTCCCAGCCTCCCGCCCTCTCCCTCCGTCGCTCATTCTTCCTTCTCTCCCGCAACTTGCTCGCATCAGGCTGCCTCCACGCTACCACACACCACAACAGCATCATGACTCGCATCATCAGTCATCCCTCATCATCGAACATCACCACAATCATTCATACAATGCAACCAAGCTTCATCATCGCTACTCGCGCGCGCGGTCAGCCGCGTTGACATGGGTATGTGCTTAGCCATTTGACACGCAGCTGCTAACCATCAGACACACACAGGCACCACACAGCCACAACACGCCATAGCCAGAATTGCTGGCAACTATACATTGTTTGTCAGTCCCCAGACCAATGAGCCAGTGCTGGATGCTGCCGAGTTCGGGAAGCGTCCCATGGCGCAAGCCCTGAAACACGACTCTGCAGATTTTCCAGTCGGCTGGACATGGTGCCTCTCTGTCACGGTCGTTCGTCGGTTCGGGAAGCGTCCTATGGCGCAAGCTCTGAAGCACGACCCACGTTCGACTTTGGCAGGGACGTGTCTGGGTGCACTGAAGCCAGTTCGGGAAGCGTCCTATGGCGCAAGCCCTGAAACACGACTGCCTTTTGTGTCCAGACACGCGCGCGCCCCCACGGCAGTATGGATCGGTCCGGGAAGCGTCCTATGGCGCAAGCCCTGAAACACGACCGTCTCCGTAGACCCAGTGGGTGGTCGGGAACTGACGAACAGTGCATCATTGTCGGCGGCAAGGCTTATGACCATCGAGCCAAATGAAATTCAAACCAACAACTATTGAGCTACCGACCTAGAGACGACTTGTATTGCATAGTGCCACACATCCAGCATGCATCCATGGCAATCAAAACACACAGCTGTCCACGCTGTTGACAGAATCACGTTGCTAAATTTAATGTCGGGATCATTTGGATTAGAACTCGAGGATTAGCCTCTATCAAAAGTCATCATTCACTTCTAAGATCATGGTATAATACATTCGATATGCTCATCACTTAAACAATCAACGTAAGCTGTAATCGTTGCTGCAGTATCAGACCATTTCAGCTCGAACCTTAAGCGGGAAGCGGTGATCGCGGAACGGCCAGGCGCTCGGCTGTAAGCACAGTACTGTGAGTGATCAGTACTAAACACTCATTATATTAACTGAGACTGCGCTTGCTCAATTCAGAATCTATGTATCATATGCTCTCCGCAAGTATCGTTCCAACGCGCAATTCTCTATGAAAGACGCGACAGTTATCGAATTGCTTTCTGAACATGAATGGATAACAATAATATTGAAGAGTCCATCATATCGTGTGAATGATAAGAGAATAGGGGAAGTTATGAATGGTCATTTTAACTAGATCTACGGCGAGTTAAATGATAAGAAAGAGAAGGGGTGAAAGAGAGAGGTAAGTGATGGATAGTTCTTCTAACTGGATCTGAGTTATAGATGGCTTCTTATAGAGCTCCGCTTAGCGCATCCACTACGTTTTTGGTGACGACGCAACTCTCGACATGGTATTGAGTGCAACTTCAATGAAGCGATTTTTGTGAAGGCGGTCGAGGACGACCGTTTGTTACTTTGCGTCACAACAAAACAGCAACGGGACGAGACGCCTGCTCACTTTGCAATCAGAATTCGCAAACTGATGTCCGAATGCGTTCATACACGCTCTACCGATCCTGAAGTACAAGTGTACCAATGCGGAGTTGCGTGCAAAGCTTTTTGATCAACCAGAATTCGAGACAGCTGCGGCCGAAATGCGCCGAATTGCTTGGCCCCAAGTACCTAGGAACAGGTATTTTACTGACACCTCGCTATACGGAAGTCCTATCGAAGCCCTACCGAAGCCCTATCGATAGAGCAGAAGACAAGAACGTCGCTGAACCGCGCGACGAAGGAAAGCTCGTCCAACGAAGAACCATCGCAAAAGAGAGTCGCCAAACACTGCGATATTTGTGATATGAATAAGAGAACAGCTGGGAACCAGACTCGCATTCGCTACGGCCTAAGGCTAAGCTAGATTGGACCTTCACTCTAACTATCACATCAACCTTTCCCCTACGATCCAAGATAGACTTTACTAGCCACTATCTCAACATACAAAAATCCCTTACAGTTAAATTTGAATTAAATCCAAATCTCACATCCTTCGACGATATTAAGCAAACACATGCACCGCCATCGCTCAAATAGTACAGCGTCCGCGAAAAGCAAAATTTGTTCCTAATAGCTCCGCGGAGTTTCACCAAAATGAAAGGCAGAGCTATTTTTTGCATCTTGTAATTATGCATTGTGCAAATGAAGAAAGAGATGCTTCCAGTACATAGATCCGGACGTAGTGGTAAATCCGGGGTTGCTTACTCTAGCGGTGCCTGACTCAGCGCTGCACATGATAATTTGTGTTTAAACTGACGTCACTGACTTCTCTACGCGTGTTACGTGCGCGATTGCATGCAACGTCCCCATCCACATCAACGCTCATCGCTGGATTACAAATGCTCGGCAGAGCTAAAAGATGACATTGAGAATGAGGCTGAGATATAAATATGGCCCATTGACTCCTTGGATAGGATGTGCAGAAGGCCAGAACAGCAGTTAGCATTCACTCAGCAGTCAACTTTCACGCAAATCAAATCCAGCTTCCAGCTATCTTGAACAAATCAACTACAATGTCGAAAACATTTGTCGTCACCGGTGCTAACAGAGGTATGCATTAGCCTAAGATGAATGCGCTAATGGCGTCTGACACGAATTCAGGAATTGGCCTCCAGTTGGCAAAGAAGCTTTCTACAATGGGCACAGTTATCGCGACAGTTCGCAACAAGTCGCGTCTCGAGGGTTCTGATCTTGCAAATCTCTCCAACGTGAAGATTGTTGAACTTGATGCGGAGAGTCCCGAGTCCATTGATCATGCTGCAACTGAGATTGCAAAACTTGCGCCAACGGGAATTGATGAATTGTGGAATAACCTTGGTGTTGCGAACGTTGCCCAACTTAAGTCTACGGTGACAGATTTGACATTTGTCGGGGCGCAGCGAGAATACACAATCAATGTGATTGCGCCAGCTGTGTTTACTTCGAAGCTTCTTCCACTACTGGAGCTCCGTGAGACCAAGAAGGTCGTGTTTGTGTCTACAATTGCGTCGTCACTTGGATTCGCGCAGACTTATAGTGATGTCATTCGTGGCATTGGCATGCCGCCCTCGTACGGCGCGTCAAAGACTGGATTGAATGGATTCGTGAACGTAAGGTGTCTTTTCATCTGCTAGAAGTCTTTATGTAACTAACTCATTATCAGGCATTTCATCTTGAGCTTGCTCCTAAAGGCTACACCATTATTGCAATTCACCCAGGTGCTGTGCGCACCGACATGGCTCCAAGTGATGGGATTTTCGTGAACGGTCAGAATATTATGATTGATGTAGATGTGAGCGTTGATCTTATGGTCGGAACAGTGGCAAAGATTACTGCAACTGATCCGTTTGTGCTGCACGATACCAACGGCGACGCACTTCCATTTTAAGATCGGTCGCGGTTTGAGGTTTGATTGTTGTATTGTCAGACAAGTAGTTAGCATACGAGTAATATGATATTTTGGTTCATCATTTATAAGTAATATGGCCTGTGTCCTCCTTATTAGATTTAGTAAACATTCAAGAAACGCGTGTTCTAGTAGCGCTCGTCGTGCGATTTTGCCGAGCATTCACGTATTACGCGCCTTGGCTCCGACAAACCAGTATTGCAGCTATTTTATTTTTACAACAAGAGAATCTGTGTCCGACAAATGTTAATGGAAAGACACCGAAAGCTTCACAGCATTCTTTGCATGCCGACGCGACTCATGATATTGTGAACGCGACTTTTGCGCGATGTAACGTCAAAGAGATTCATTTTACTTATAAGTGTCATTTATATGCGCTCTAACTTATACGACACCAGTATATTACTCAAGGTGTTATATTCTTCCTATGCATGAATGATTTCAGCTAACGGCAAAAAAGAATAGAATGGATCGATGTCCGGTTTTCACCAAACTCAATGCTCCATGGGGTCCGCCCGCCCGCCTATAAATCCCCAGCCTCCCGCCCTCTCCCTCCGTCGCTCATTCTTCCTTCTCTCCCGTAACTTGTTCGCATCAGGCTGCCTCCACGCTACCACGCATCACGACAGCATCATGACTCGCATCATAAGTCATCTTTCATCATCGAGCTTCACCGCAAGCATTTATACAGTGCAACCCAGCTTCATCATCGCTACTCGCGCGCGCGGTCAGCCGCCTTGAACTAGGTATAGCCTTTCGTCACGCAGCTGCTAACCATTAGACACACACAGTCACCACATAGCCACCACGCACCACCGCCAGAGTTGCTGGCAACTATACATTGCTTGTCAGTCCCCAGACCAATAAGCCAGTGCTGGATTCTGCTCAGTTCGGGAAGCGTCCTATGGCGCAAGCCCCGAAACACGACCGTCTCCGTAGACCCAGTGGGTGGTCGGGAACTGACGAGCAGTGCATTGTTGTCGGCGGCAAGGCTTATGACCATCAAGCCAACAACTGTTGAGCTGCCGACCTAGATACGTCTTATATTGCACACTGCCACACATCCAGCATGCATCTATGGCAATCAAAACACACGGCCACTCGCGTTGTTGACAACATGGTGCTGCTGAATTTAATGTCGGGATCATTTGGATTGGAGCTCTGGGATTGGCCACCATCAAAAGTCATGATTCACTTCTAAGATCTTATATTGCACACTGCCACACATCCAGCATGCATCTATGGCAATCAAAACACACGGCCACTCGCGTTGTTGACAACATGGTGCTGCTGAATTTAATGTCGGGATCATTTGGATTGGAGCTCTGGGATTGGCCACCATCAAAAGTCATGATTCACTTCTAAGATCATGGTAGAATACATTCAATATGCTCGTCACTTAAATAATCAACGTAGTGATGCGTAAAACATAGTCGTTCTGGGAGACAGATCGCTTCAAAATGTGTGATCGGAAGATGCGAAGCTCGAGAAGACGAGGAAATCAAGAGGAAAGACATGGCGGTAATATCGGTACCAAGATAACACATCCATAAGCAAAGTTCAGCCGCAGCAGTATTCTGGATCCTGTTCAAAACTCCCAAAACTCCCAAAACTCCCAAAGAATTTTTTTTTCAGACATCTGTTCTGGCAGTATATACACGGTCACGAACGACTTTTGCTTTGTGTGTAATTACTGTTCTTATTATTCTCAAACAAGGTGAGCTTGATGTTTGTGAAGAGAAGGGAGGATGTGGTCCGTTTTGAGAGATAGCGTGCGCTAACGTGAGTTTCGAAGAAGGGAAGAAAATGGCGTCTGATTCAGAAGATGATTTCGATATCACAAAGTCGATTGCCGGTCACTACGGCGACGACGACGATGACGATTTTGATGAAGGAGCTAGTATAGATGGATTTAGCGACGACGACAACGACAATGATAGTGGGAATGAAGGTGACGTCTCTACCGGCCCGAGGAAAAACACACCGATTAAAGCGATGCCGACGTTGACGGCAGCGGATTCAGATAATGAAGATGAAGATGATAAGGAGTTTATGAGGAGTCTTGCGAAAGGGACGAGGGCTATAACGCAAGCGACAGGGAATGTGTATGGGAAGAAAAAGACGGGGACGGGACAATTTGGGGCGTTGGGGTTATCGACTACGGTAGTGAAGAATGTGCATCGTAAAGGGTTCAAGACGCCGACGCCGATTCAAAGAAAGACGATTCCACTTGTAGTGGATGGGCTTGATGTTGTTGGGATGGCGAGGACGGGATCCGGAAAGACGGCGGCGTTTGTGCTGCCGATGATTGATAAGTTGAAAACACATAGTGCGAAAGTTGGAGCACGGGCGATTATATTGTCACCGAGTCGAGAGCTTGCGTTACAGACGTTGAAAGTGGTGAAGGAGTTTTCTAGAGGAACGGATTTGAAGTGTGTGTTGCTTGTTGGTGGTGATAGTTTGGAAGATCAATTTGCTTGGATGATGACGAATCCGGATATCATTGTCGCGACGCCAGGTCGATTTGCGCATCTTCGTGTCGAAATGGATTTGGATCTAAGATCGGTTGAGTATATCGTGTTTGACGAGGCCGATCGGTTGTTTGAGCTTGGTTTCTCAATGCAGCTTACTATGATTCTATCGATCCTCCCACCGACTCGTCAGACTCTTTTGTTTTCCGCCACGCTTCCTAAATCTCTTGTTGAGTTCGCTCGCGCGGGCTTGACAGATCCTGTGCTTGTGCGTCTAGATGCAGAGAACAAAGTATCAGATGACCTTGAGATGTCATTTTTTAGCGTTAAAAGTATGGAAAATGATGGTGCGTTGATTTGGTTGCTTCGTGAAGTAATCGAAATGCCTACAGGTGCCGAAGTCGCGGCTACCAGACCGGCGTGGAAACCGCTTGCTGATTATGATGAGGAGAATAATGAAGATGCGAGGGATAAAGGGAAGAAAAAATTTAAACGGGGAGGAGGCAAAATTGAACGCGTGCCGCAGGGGAATGAGCTGACGTCGCCGTATGCTACGATTGTGTTTACGCCTACGAGACATCATGTTGAGTATGTTGCGTCGTTGTTACGATCATTTGGGTATGGTGTTTCATATATTTATGGATCACTTGATCAACATGCGCGTCGTGATCAACTTGCGCAATTTAGAGCGGGCGTTACTTCGATTCTCGTGGTTACTGATGTCGCTGCTCGCGGTATCGATATTCCAATTCTGTCGAATGTTATTAATTACACGTTCCCTGGATCGCCTAAAGTGTTTATCCATCGTGTCGGTCGTACTGCTCGTGCTGGTAAGCGTGGACATGCATACTCTCTTGTTAAGGAAAACGAAGTTCCATATCTTTTGGATCTTGAACTGTTCCTTGGAAAGCAATTGATGTTACCGTCACAAGCGCCGTCGAATGAGGATGAGATTGATTATACGAAGAATATTGTTGTTGGAAGTATGCCACGAGACGAACTTGAGCGATCATGTGAAGATGTTCAAGGCGTGTTAGGTATGGATTATGACTTGAGTGCGTTACTTGACGTTTGCAAGAAAGCCGAGAAATTGTATATGAAAACACGAGGATCTGCGTCAGCGGAGAGTGTTAAGCGAGCGAAAGAAGTGGTGGTGAGAGGGTGGGATGAGCTTAGTCCGATGTTTCGAAAGAACAAACTTGCGGAACGAGAGGATATGTTGCATCGACTTGCGAACTTCAGACCTGCTGAAACGATTTTCGAGGTTTCGAGAAAAGGCGGAGTGGCGACTACGGATTCAAGTGCGGAACTTATGAAGCGAAGACGCGGTCAAGTCGCGCCTATCCAGCGGCACGCAAGGGAGAATGGAATGGTTCGAGGCGCGGGTGGTGTAGTTGAGACTACAAAGACGTCAGCTTCGACGGAAGAAGAAGAAGAGAGAGAAGACGGCGAGCAGGCAAGTGGTGTGCCTGAGGATTCGGCTACTGAGGAGGATATTCTTGGCGCGTTCAGAATGGCGGATGAAGTTCTTGCGTCAGGCAAGAAGCGGAAACAAACGGATGCTCCTGCGTCTGACGCCAACGCTGTTGTTTTGAAGCCGTCAAAGAAGAACAAAGCGGCGTCGTCGCGGGTGAAAAAGACAACTGGATTTCGAGATGAGGCGCATTATATTTCGCATTATGCGCCATCTGAAATGGCACAAGATCGTGGATACGGTGTTAATACCGGTGCTGCTTCAGTGGTGTCGTTCATGGAAGGTGCTGCGTCTGCGTCGTTTGATCTTGTTGGTGACGATGCTAGTGCGCCGGGAAGTGCGGGAACAGGAGTGATTGGTAGTAATCGGACCAAGTTGACGAAATGGGACAAGAAGAAGAAGAACTACGTTACGCGACCTGTGTTTGGAAACGACGTTGCTACGGAAATGGGAGGTAAGAAAGGAAAGATGATTCGAGGAGAAAACGGAGTTCGGATGCCGGCGTCGTATAAATCTGGACGATTTGATGCGTGGAAAAAGACACATGCGCGCGGTGGTCTCGGTGCTGCTGCCGCGACTGAGATTCCCAAGTCGCGGAAGTTTATGCATAAAGGAGAGAAAGCACCCAAGCCTGCGGATAAACTTCGAGATGATTATAAGGAGCGGTCAAAGAGATTCAAGAGTGCGGTGGAGAAGGGATTGGTGAAGAGTTCGAGACCGTCGGAGTTGAGAACGACGGATCAGATTCGGAAGGAGAGATTGGCGAAGCAGAAGAGGAGGGAGAAGAATGCGAGACCGAGTCGCAAGGGAAGGAAGTGAGTGGTAGGAGTATACAGTATGTAACTAGAGTGTATATAATTCTACAAAAGTTTGTGTCACAAGTAAATTTTATTCATAATCCATAACGCCAATCAAGCCACCTAATATACAAATAACACTAAAAATAATCACCAAGCGAATCTGAGCTGGGCCGCGGTAAAGACAGGCGGTTTCCACAGCAACTTTGCCGGGTCAATTCGTCTCTTTCGTTTTTTCTTCATGAGCTCGCGTTGCTGTACGACAGCTTCGGTGAGACAAATGATATGCTGGCCTTTGTAGTACTTGAGCATGTTCAAAGTTTGCAAAGTATGTAGAACATCCTGAGTCGTCATTGAGGTTTTAGTAGCGATTTCCTCAATCGTGACTTCGCGCGTTTCTTGCGCGCCGTCGACGAGGAGCTCGATGATTGTCTCGGACCAAAACGCACGGTATGAGAGCAGACCGAGATCAGAAAGCGGTTTTTCGGGCGACCCGAGCTTGCCTTCTTTCTTTGACAGCTCGTAGGAAAAGGCAATGAGTAACTTGCCGTAGCCGTGGCGCTGGTACTGCGGCATGGTGAGAATACACGCGACGTTGTACTGCTCTGCGGACTCTTTTTCCTTTGAAAAGTAGCCGATGAGATGGTGGCCGAGATCGTCGCGAGCGGTCATGCAGTAGAACAAGAAGGGGTCGACGTCGTAGTAAAGAGTTTTGTGATCGAGGAAGAGCTTTGAGATGAGACAGAGATTGCGACACCAAGTGCGCTGTCTGCGTCCGTCGATTTCGAAAAAGGAGACGTTTTCGTCGCGGTAGATTTCGTTACCGGGAGGATGTTGGAGGGTGCATTTGACGCGGTGGCGCTGGAACTGCTTGAGGGAGCCAAAGTAGGACAAGCAAAACTCGCAAATGTACATGCAGTCTTCTTCTGTGAGTTCGATAGGGTATGGCGAGAAGTACCAAGGTTCGATCTCGTGACGGCCGAACTGGATTTTCATAAAGTTGCGCACACGGGAGACTTCGTGGGCGTTCTGCGTCATGGAGCCGGAGGTACGGAGTTTCTCGATCTCTTCCTCGCGAGAGTAGTTGTCCTGCTGGTCGTCAATCATCTCGGGATGGGTTTGGTCGAGATCCATGATGTCTTCGCCAGCGTGGTCGGCGTCATCGGGGGCAGCAGTCGCAGGGACGACATCGACGGTGCTTGCGGAGGCGGTGGAAGCGGGGTCGAGCGATGCTTCGCGGGTGGAGACGCCAGAGTACGGGGTTGACGCGGCCGTGGCCGTGGCGGTTGCGGTGGGCAAAGGCGAGTCTGTGACCGTGTCTCCTGCTGAGCCATTCGCGGTCGTCGAAGCAGCAGTAGCAGCGGCGGCGGCCGAGGCAGCGGCCGCGGCAGCAGCGACCTGGGCGGCACGGGCGTTCTTTGCATTTTTGGGCGCTGTGCGGGCGCGCTTGTTTTTGCGATCACGGGCGGCGGCGCCGTCGGCCTTGGAGTTCTTGGACGCGGCGGGGACCGGGGGCTTTTTGGGCTTTTCGGGCCGGGGCCACTCGACGGGGCGCGAAAGGTCGAAGCGGGCCGCGGGGATCCATTCGTCGAGGCGCTGTGGGTATCAATGGTCAGTCATGGTCATCGAGGGGTGCGGGTGACATGAGCCCCACGAGAGGAAAAGAGGGACGAACCTTGTTGAAGTCCTTGTAGTGGACATAGAAGTACGGCTCGCCCTTGCGGGTGGTGATGGAGAGGATCTCCGCCTGGCGCTGCTCGGCGTCCTTTTCGGCCCAGACTTTGCAGCCGACGCGGAGCTGGGTCAGAGTCGCGATCGACGTCGGCGGCGGCGAGAGCGACGGGCCGCGCGTTTCGGGCGGTGCTGATGTCGACGGTGCCTTGCCGGTACCCGAAGCCGAGGCCTTGCCGGTACCCGAAGTCGAAGCCTTGCCCGAGGCCTTGCCCGAGGCCTTGCCAGGCTGCGACTGGGGCTGGTTGAGCGACGACGCGGGCGTGTCTGCGAGAGCGGGTGTGTTTTGCTCTTGCTCTTGTTGCTCTTGTTGCTGCTCTTGTTGTTGCTCTTGTTGTTGCTCTTGTTGTTGCTCTTGTTGCTGCTGCTGCTGCTGCTGCTGCTGCTGCTGCTCCGCGGGCGGTGGCGGCTCAGGCGCGACGGTCGTCATGGCGACGACAGATGACAAAGATGCGAAAAACAGCTGCTAAAGATGCACGTCTTGTCTTTTTCTCTTCTCTTAAGTCTTCTTCTTCTCTTGTCTTCTCGTCGTCGTCGTGATGGACGATCGCCGCACGTCCTGCCGCCTCATTGGCCCGCCACTTGTGCCACGTCGTTGCCGCACTTACGCCGCAACTGCTTATCATTTATAACAACAATTTAATGTATACTATGGACTCTGCAAACAACAACCACCTACAACACAAGCGTAATGTACGGCACATCCTCTACATCCTCGTCCTCCTCGTCGTCCGCACAGATCTCGAAAATCAGCGACTTCGTGTGCTCCGGCAGCGGCTTCTTCGTCACAAACTCAACCAACTGCGTCAGCTTCATCGGATACTTCACCGCAAGCTGCTTGGCCGGCGAGAACGACGCGTACAGCAGACTCATGCCCTGCGAAATCATCGTGATCGTCAACCCTTCCTCCTTCTTGAACTTGTCAAGCAACTCCTTCAGCGTAATATCCCCCTTGATCTCAAACCGGTCCCAGATCTTGTCCATCTCCTTGTTGTTGTACTTCACCTTCGTCGACGCAACTGGCTCCGAAAACCCGAAAAACGGCAGCGACAAGTTCACAAACCCGTTCTTGTACGCCTCCAACTTCGTCTTCTCATCCACAACCTTGTACAACTCAAGGTTCACCAGTCCCGTAACCAACCCCGTCGTCGTCGCAATCGCAGGAATGATCCGGCCTGCAATCAGCTTCGTCTTCAGCCGGTCCGCGGGCTCAATCATGTAGTTCGTCGCCCGCAAGTTCGACGCCGCCGTGATAAAGTCAATGTGGTGGTTCGTGTCGTCGTCCTTCTCAAACTCAACCGGGGCAAGTCGGTATCCCGCCATCGACGATGGCGGCGGCAGATTCTCCGCCAACCGCCGCAGCTCTTCCGCCTCCATGCCAATGCTCGACTCCTCCTCCTGCGCCTCGTTCTCATTCACCTGGATCTTCACATTCGACCTCGGCGAAAACTCTGGCACAATCATGTTCTCCAGCACCTTCTTAAACACCCCTTCGTCCGTCGACCCCTTCAGTCCGTAGTTGAACGCGTGCAAGTTCGCTCCCGCAACCACAAACTCATAGTGCGTGGGCTCGTTGATATCAAACACAAGCGGCGTCGGCGCCCGCTTCGCGCCTGACCAAAACGGCGCTCCCGACGACGTCAGCGAGTCCTTTGGAAAGTTATACAGCAGCTGCGCAATGTCGTTGTGGAACTTCTTCTCAAACTCCATCCGCGCCCACACAATGCACTCCTCAAACGTAAGCGGCTTCGACGTCACCAAATACTCCTGCAGCGTCTGCAAAATTCCCTTCTGGTCTCCACTGCGCTTCAGCGTCGACTCCACAAAGTCAGGCTGCGACAAGTACAGGTTCACGTTCTCCGCAGGCAGCACAAAGCACTCCTCAAACAAACTCTTCGCCCACGCAATCGTGTGCTCAATCCGGTTCGGGAAACTCCGCAGCGTGCACATCGGAATACTCTTCTCAGGCGGATCCTGGCTCGACGAATAGCTCTCCGTCAATCTCGGATACACAACCTGCGTGTTGCCCTTCGTTCCAAGCGTGCCACTCTCCAACAACGGCTTCTTGTAAAACACGCACCGACGATCAACATACGTACGCGCTTCAACGTTATCAAGCGCGTTCGTCACCGCATCCAATCCGCTCCAGAACTCGTCGTTGAAAATGTTCTCCGTCTCCGGACCAACCTTATCCTGCTTCGCTTCAATGTGTCCCGCCATGTCAGGGTTCATCGCCGCAACCGCCTTCGCGGCCGCCTCGGACTTCTGCTTGCCAACATCATGCGGCCGGAAAAGAAACTGTCGGTTCAAGTTCGACTTCTCGATCGAGTCGTTGTCTGTCACCGTGATCTTGCCCTCCGGTCCACTTCCAAGTCCCATCAACGCCCAGTTCTTCAGCATCTCGCATCCAATCGCACCAGACCCAACAAGAAACTCCTTCATGTTTCGCAATCTATCATGGAACGGCTTGCCAAACACTGCAATCTGGTTGTCATATCGGTTGCCCTGCGGCGCAGTCGTCGCCTCGCTCCGCTCGTACTTCTCCGGCAGCGACTCCAGCGAGTCAAAGTAGAAAAACTGCTTGATCGGGCCAAATTTGCCCGACGACGCCTTCAGCACCTCCTGTGCGACAATACCACCAAGAGTCGCAACCATGGGCGGCAAGTCTCCCCGTGCCTGGTACGACATCTCCTTGATCAGATCAACGTCGATCTCGGCACCGCCGAGAACCTTAGGATACTGTTCCGCAAGCGTCTTTGCAAGATGCACAACCTCATTCGCATCAGCCTCGTTCATGGGCTTGGGCAATTGACCCTCATGCTTGTTTGCAAATCCCTGCAGCGCCTGGAATCCAAGATGCAGCTGGCCAGGTCGCTCCATCTTGGCAAAGTCCGAAAAGAGAAACTCAGGCTCCTCAAGCTGTTTGATCAGCGGCTGCATGTCAATCTGGAATGGAACCTGGACCTGATGCCACAAACCACGTCGCTCGTACGTTCCAAGACCCTTCACAGAACCAATGTTGAACGCGTACGGACCCAGAACCTTCACCTTACGAGGCTCCGCATCGTTAAGCGCGGGCATGCCCTCGATCTCAGTGAACTTGACGTAGTCGCCATCCTCGAGTCCGTGCCGGCTATCATCCAGAGTCGACACGTTACCGTCCTCGTCAATGTCCGACACAATACCCTGCAAGGGCTCGTTTCCGGTAGCGTCTGAGATCGTGAAACCAGTTCCAAAGTCGTTGAAAATCATGCCAAACAAACCCTTTGTGTCGGCGGCGATGAAATGAATGTTGTTCTTGTGCGTGAACTCATTGATTTTGACCTGCATCTCGATCGACGTTTCCGTAAGAACGATAGTCTGGAACTGCGCCAGCTTATCCTCGGTCAACTCGCCCTCGAGCACCGAGACCTTGACGTACTGGTTAAGTTCAGCGAGCTTCGGCGCGGTTGCGAGAGCGCGCGACACGCCGAGATCAGCTTGTGTAAGGAAGAACTGGGAGCTGAGATCCTCAATTCTCGCGGGAGCAGGGTCATACAGCGTGATGCTCTTGACACCTGCAAGCGTCACGTTCTTGGCAATTTCAACACCGAGACCTTTGAGTCCGACGAGCAGGATGTTGGATACATTGAGCTTCTTCATGGCCTCCTCGCCCAGCACGTACCTTATCGGTTGTAGTTAGCATTCATTGATCCCGTTTGCGTCGTCGCCAAAGACAAGTGGTTTACTTACAGCTGACGCGAGTACAGACTCTCGTCGATTGCCTGGCCGTCCTCGGCCGGCTTGTCTACTTGCATGTTGTCCTGCGATCTGTTAGCACGCCCGTTCGCGATGATCGGATCCAGATGGTCACGTACACTCATGATGCGCGTATTCGATACACGCGGCCTGAAAACACAGCAGATTTAAACAGTCAATTCAGAGCCTGGAACGCAGACAAAATGAGATCAATGCGGTGGAAATCACGAAAGGAGCGAGACAGGTGGCTTTATAAGATGTTTACGGATGGAGGTGATGAGAAATCCCAGCCTGCGGCCGCTTTCGAATCGAGATTCGATTGGAACCGCACAGAACTCTCGTCCGGTTCAGCGCCGCACAGAACCGGTTCTTGTTGAGCCGCATTCTCCCATCTCAATATTTTCTCTTGTTAACGAGATCGTCCTCCGCCGCCATCACCCCCTCCCCCTCTACTCCCCACCGCCGTCGCCACTATGTACATGCCCGACAGGAGGCGTGTCCTCGTCCCGCCGACGGCACAGCCGCTCTCGTATGACGAGCCTCTTTTGTCCAAGTCCTCCGAGTCCTCGGCGCAGAAACTCTACTTCCGCACTTCTCTCATCGCCGACGCCTCCGGATCAGCCTACTACGAGCACCAGCAGCAAAAGATCCTCGCTCTCGTCAATGGGCCCAAACCGCAACGCTCGTCTTTTCTTCCGTCCGCGAAACTCCTCGTCGATGTCAAATTCCTCCCCATCTCCTCCGACGCTCATATCCTCGGCATCCAACAGGGCCAGGGCTACACCACCAGCTATGAACGCACACTCGCAGACTACATCTACACCGCCCTCGTTCCCTCAATCCGTCTCAGCCAGTACCCCAAGTCTGGAATCAGCATCTCCATTGTCGTCATATCCGGCCCTCCGTTGTGGAAAAGCCTCATCAAGCAGGTCGCGGCTGGTTGCGTCACCGCCGCTAGTCTCGCTGTCGTGGACTCTGGCATCGAAGTCCTCGACATCGTCACCGCATGCAGCGTCAAGTTTCCTATTTCGGATCCGTATAAAGTGGAACTTGATCTCGACGAAGACGGCGCCGCAGAAGAGAGCTTGTCATCCTCAAACAAGCAGATCGGCCGTGCTGTCGTTAGCAGCATGATTGCGCGCGATGAAATCACTGGGTTCTGGGTTGAGAACGAGTCAACCTCGACCTCGACCGCCACCAACTCTTCATCAGAAAACCACACGTCAGGCTCAATAGACGGTACGAATCTTGTTGAAATTCTCCAAGCAGCTACGAACGGTGCGAAAGAAATTCGAAAGGTTGTAAATAACGTGTTGCTCAAGTCTGTTCCTGAACAGTCGGAACCTACAGTGCAGGAAGTCTCAGCGAAGCGGCAAAAGGTTTAATTGTGTGTATTACTTCTTCATCACTTTGTACAATAGGCGTCACAAATCAAAAATCAAGACCATTTTCACAATCCAGGCGTATCAGCAATTCGGAACACGTTCTTGTATCCGCTGACCTTGTTCTCATTCAACTCCTTAAGTCCCTTCTCAACACCGGCAAGACCGCCTTCGACAACCTTATATTTCAATCCAGACACTTTCTTTTCAAACAACCACTTTGAAAACTGCTGATAAAACACAAACGCGAAATCCTGACGCGCAGGATCCTCAAAATGCGCATTTGCGACTTTGACAATCAACGGCGTCACCTTGACGGGATCGATATCCGGGAACTCACGAGGAATGATCAAACAGATCTTTGACTCTGGGCCATGATCCATTGCATCAACACACTTTAACCATGAGTTTTTTGAAATAGCACAGTCGTATGCGTACTCCAATTTTTGACCAGGCTTCAAACAAGCCCGGATATCGTCAATCACACTCTCACTGCGATAGTCAACCACGAAATCACACCCCGCATCAGCAGCCAACTGCTTATTTGCGCCCGCAACACCGATAATCGGTCCGATTCCTGCAAGCTTAGCTAGCATCACAGTGAACAAACCCACCGATGTTGACGCTCCCCACAGTAAGAATGGGATTTCCTTGTCCCTGGCAGGCCACCATGGCGTAGGGAGTTGAAGCACGTCAAAAAGACCATACGCGGCAGTCAATGACGCAAGCGGAATCGTAGAAGCTTCTTCAAACGACAACGAATCTGGAATCAAAAACGTAGTGTACGCGTAACACGCACAGTACTCTGCAAAAGACCCGTTTCCAACATCCATCTTATGAAACGCAGCAACTCGATCACCAGGTCTGAAATTATGCACGTCTGCTCCAACAGACGCAATTACACCAGCAACATCATCGCCTGAGTTCTGGCTTCCAAATACTTGTGGGTGCTTCCAATCCTTAGGATTCGATCCCGAAACAACAACTTTAATCAACACCTGATCCTTCTCTGGAACGCTAGATCCTTATCAGTATCTGAAGTCGCTTATCGGGCTTCATGTGCTAACTTACGGGATCGGAGAGTCGACGAGCTCGGTGTGAAGAGGATTAACGTGTACGATAACTTCCTTCATGATTAATCAATCCAATGGACTTATTTAAAAGTGGTGATATTGACAAAGTCGGATGCTCTGTGGTGGGATTGGGGACACTGTGAAATCGATCGGGAGGAACCTGAGTCTGTTGGCTACTGGATGGCAGCCAGGTGTCGGGGACCATGAGTATATATATATATACATTTATTATGTTATATAGCATCTCGTAATTCCCATCCTTTTCTACATTGCGGGCCACCCCAGATCGACAACTTCCTGATCAGACCATGTTTCATTTTACAAAAATGAAACATGCCTTGGTAATCACAAATGTGTGTTACTTTAGGTCCTCGGGCCACCCCAGATCGACAACTTCCTGATCAGACCATGCTTCATTTTACAAAAATGAAACATGCCTTGGTAATCACAAATGTGTGTTACTTTAGGTCCTGTTGGGCCTAGGGTTTCTTGAGTTAAGAAGAGGAACTCGAGGTTGGCAACCCCGAGGGTCCGTGTAGAGAAGGACATAAAAGTTTTGTAGTTTTCTGATTCTTGTTTGTTCCTGTTTTCTTTCTTTGTCCTTTTCGCTTTTATTGTATTAACCCTTCGCCCAAGGTATGCTTGTTTTGTTTGTATATATATATATATCTATATACTAGAAAGGTGAAAGCACCTTCGGTGCTTGGGGCTGCAGCCTTCCGGCTCCATCTACAGTAGTTTTATTCGCTTATGCCTCTTGGACCGGTGTAAGTTTATTTTATGTACTACGTACAAACTTCACAGCATCAAACAACTGGCATTGGGCACATTTAAGAACCTCAAAATACACAATATTTTGTGTCTTCATCATACCAGCGCCCAGATAC